>JANJGN010005504.1:0-19509 GCA_026770705.1 Isurus oxyrinchus | reverse complement strand
GAGGGGAGAAGGAGGGAGATGGGCTCCTGGGAAGCTGGAATGTGTCACGTTAAAAGCTGCCTGGGAATAGGGTGCAGCCAGTGATACCTGGAACCCACCCTCCCCTTCATTCCCAACTGTGCACATCACCCACTACAGAAGAAAATGCCATTGTGTAAATATATATATATATATATATAAAGATATAGATTCAGATAATGTGCTGCTACAAACAAAACGAAATATCAAGTTCCAGACGCAGGCTGTTGCCAAGGAGAGATTCCCTTGTCAATACAGGAACGTCAACGAGAAAGAGGGGCCTCACTGGTGGAGAATATCCCCCTGACCCGATGTCAACAGGTAATCGTCACGTGAGAACAGTGTCCAAGGAGAATGTGATTAGAAACCAAGTTCAAGTCAGCGTGACCACTGCGTAACTAGACATGACCTCCCACTCCGAGGCTCCTCATCGGCCTTTAGTTGGGGGATTTTGTTGGCTTCCCAGGGTTGCTGATGTATCTCAAGTGTCGTGCATCTCTCCGAGTGCCCCCTCTTCCCCCAGACCCTGCCTGATTTCGGGAGGGGGTGGGTGTAGAGAGGGGTTGGGCGGTGGGGGGTGGGGGGTGGCGTAGGTCATGTAGCGTGCCAAAGCCCTTTCTCGCTGCCAATGTCCACGGTGATGTTGGTGTAGAGGGGCAGGTGGTCCTTGGAGACAACAAGATATTCCAGGCTGTTCATTCCATCCTCTTTCCAAGACTGTCTGGTCTTTGCTAGCAGATTGAACCTGGTGTGGGGGAAATCAGGAAGAGAGAGAGACTGTGTAACATCCAAACCACCATTCCGTTTCCCCTCAGGTAGGCCTGTGTCCTGCAAAGTCATTCCAGCACGGGAGGAGACCATTCAACCCGTCGACTCCCTGCCATCTCTCTGCAGAGCATTCCACTCAGTCCCTCCCGCTCTATCCCCGTATCCCTGCGAGTTTGTTCCCCTCAATTTCCTTTTGAAATCGTTCACCGTCTCCGCCCCCACCCTCCTCGTAGGCAGCGAGTTCCAGCTCATTACCACTCGCTGGGTAAAAACGTTCCTCTTCACATCCACCCCCCCAGCCCACAACCTTCAATCTGTGTCCCCCAGTCCTTGTACCATCAGCTAATGGCAACAGCTTCTCTTTGTCTACCTGATCTAAACCCGTCATCATCTTGTACACCTCGATCAGATCCCCCCTCAATCTCCTTTGCTCCAAGGAGAACAACCCCAGCTTCTCCAACCCAACCTTGTAGCTAAAATCCCTCATCCCCTGGACCCCATTCTGCTCAATCTCCTCCCCACCCTCTCAAGGACCCCTCACTCCCTCCCCAAAGTGAGGTGACCAGAACTGGACACCATAAACTAGTCGCACACCAGTGGAAAACTCTCCAGCGATCTTCACCACCAATCCTCACCGAGTTGAACACCTTCCTTACTGTTCATTATAGCCCTGTCACCCATTGCCCCTTAACGTGCCGATTTGCAGTTGGGTTACAGGGTGCTGGTGGGGAGTGGGTGGAGTGGGGGTGATGATAGTCACCTTTTTGGGTTCTCCTCGTTCCCTTTGTCATGAGAGTGTTTAATCATCTTGTACCGGCCAAACTGCACTGCTGGGCGCACAATCATCATCCCATTCAGGTAGATTCTGGAACAGGACGGGAATCAATCTCAGAGCAGCAGGAAACACACACAACTCCCGAAACTTCCCAGCACAGAACCAGGCCATTCGGCCCATCTGCTCCGCGCTGGTGTACCTGCCCCACACCAGCCTCCTCCCACCTCCCCCCCCCCTCCATCTCACCCCCATCCCCATATCCTTCTATTCCTCTTTCCCCCTCATGTGTTTATCCAGCTTCCCCCCTTAAACACATCGACACTATTCACCTCGACCACTCCCCGTGGGAGCGGGTCCCACATTCTCCCCCACTCTCTGGGTAAAGAGGTTTCTCCTGAATCCCCCATTGGGTTTATCAGTGACGATCTTATATCGTTGGTCCCCTAGTTCTAATCTCACTCCGACAAGTGGAAACATCTTCTCTACGTCCACCCCATTGAAACCCTTCCATTATTTTAAAGACCTCGATCAGGTCACTCCCCCCTCAGCCTTCTCTTTTCTAGAGAGAAGAGCCCCAGCCTGTTCAGTCTCTCCCGATGGTTATAACCTCTCAGTTCTGGGATCGTCCTTGGGAATGTTCTTTTCACATTCTCCAGTGCCTTGATGTCCTTTCTATAGTATGGAGACTGGAACTGTGCACAGTGCTCCCAGTGTGGTCTAACCAAGGGATATGGAGACTGGAACTGTGCACACGGCTCCCAGTGTGTTCTAACCAAGGGATATGGAGCCCGGAACTGTGCACAGTGCTCCCAGTGTGGTCTAACCAAGGGATATGGGGACCGGAACTGTGCACAGTGCTCCCAGTGTGGTCTAACCAAGGGATATGGAGACTGGAACTGTGCACAGTGCTCCCAGTGTGGTCTAAGCAAGGGATATGGAGACTGGAACTGTGCACAGTGCTCCCAGTGTGGTCTAACCAAGGGATATGGAGACTGGAACTGTGCACAGTGCTCCCAGTGTGGTCTAACCAAGGGATATGGAGACCGGAACTGTGCACAGTGCTCCCAGTGTGGTCTAACCAAGGGATATGGAGACTGGAACTGTGCACACGGCTCCCAGTGTGTTCTAACCAAGGGATATGGAGACCGGAACTGTGCACAGTGCTCCCAGTGTGGTCTAACCAAGGGATATGGGGACCGGAACTGTGCACAGTGCTCCCAGTGTGGTCTAACCAAGGGATATGGAGACCGGAACTGTGCACAGTGCTCCCAGTGTGGTCTAACCCAGCGAAATGGAGACTGGAACTGTGCACAGTGCTCCCAGTGTGGTCTAACCAAGGGATATGTAGACTGGAACTGTGCACAGTGCTCCCAGTGTGGTCTAACCAAGGGATACGGAGACTGGAACTGTGCACAGTGCTCCCAGTGTGGTCTAACCAAGGGATACGGAGACTGGAACTGTGCACAGTGCTCCCTGTGTGGTCTAACCAAGGGATATGGAGACTGGAACTGTGCACAGTGCTCCCAGTGTGGTCTAACCAAGGGATATGGAGACTGGAACTGTGCACAGTGCTCCCAGTGTGGTCTAACCAAGGGATACGGAGACTGGAACTGTGCACAGTGCTCCCAGTGTGGTCTAACCAAGGGATATGGGGACCGGAACTGTGCACAGTGCTCCCAGTGTGGTCTAACCAAGGGATATGGAGACCGGAACTGTGCACAGTGTTCCCAGTGTGGTCTAACCCAGCGAAATGGAGACTGGAACTGTGCACAGTGCTCCCAGTGTGGTCTAACCAAGGGATATGTAGACTGGAACTGTGCACAGTGCTCCCAGTGTGGTCTAACCAAGGGATACGGAGACTGGAACTGTGCACAGTGCTCCCAGTGTGGTCTAACCAAGGGATATGGAGACTGGAACTGTGCACAGTGCTCCCAGTGTGGTCTAACCAAGGGATATGGAGACCGGAACTGTGCACAGTGCTCCCAGTGTGGTCTAACCAAGGGATACGGAGACTGGAACTGTGCACAGTGCTCCCAGTGTGGTCTAACCAAGGGATATGGAGACTGGAACTGTGCACAGTGCTCCCAGTGTGGTCTAACCAAGGGATATGGAGACTGGAACTGTGCACAGTGCTCCCAGTGTGGTCTAACCAAGGGATACGGAGACAGGAACTGTGCACAGTGCTCCCAGTGTGGTCTAACCAAGGGATAGAGAGAGCAGAACTGTGCACAGTGCTCCCAGTGTGGTCTAACCAAGGGATATGGAGACTGGAACTGTGCACAGTGCTCCCAGTGTGGTCTAACCAAGGGATACGGAGACAGGAACTGTGCACAGTGCTCCCAGTGTGGTCTAACCAAGGGATAGAGAGAGCAGAACTGTGCACAGTGCTCCCAGTGTGGTCTAACCAAGGGATAGAGAGAGCAGAACTGTGCACAGTGCTCCCAGTGTGGTCTAACCAAGGGGTATGGAGACCAGAACTGTGCACAATGCTCCCAGCGTGGTCTAACCAAGGGATATGGAGACCAGAACTGTGCACAGTGCTCCCAGTGTGGTCTAACCAAGGGATATGGAGACTGGGACTGTGCACGGTGCTCCAAGTGTGGTCTAAACAGGGGATATGGAGACTGGGACTGTCATAATCATCTGGTGTCATGGCTTATATGAATATTTTAGATATAACTTTTAGGCTGGAGATTAAAAAGTGTTAAAGGTAGATGATGGCGGCAGGTTAAGAAACTGGTAAACAACGCTAACACAAATGAAAATCAAACAAACCCGGGTTTAAATAGTTACCCTTGCTCATCTTACCAGGACAAAGTTCACAGTGAAAACAAAATTGAACGATGGACACCCCACTGCTGAGAGAGATATTGACGGAAGGAGATCCCCACACAGCTCAATAAAAAAATTTAAATTAGTCATCTGGGACCCACATTTAAAGAAGATAGTTTGTAAACATTGGGGTTTCTTGATGGTCACAACCAGTCTGGAGACAGGGCAATCATGTCCATTCGAGATATGTACTATTCATGTGGGTTACCGAATCAAAGAGTTGTGTTGAAGGTAAGAGTGTTATTTTGTATTTCGGTTGGGGACCTACCCAAAGCAGTCCGTGTTGTCATGGAGATGGGCTGTGGGGGTTAGAAGGTCATCGTTCAGAGAGAGGGACACGTCACCAGAGCTCCTGGTCTTCAGGACAAGTGCAAGAACGCAAAATTTCAAAGGACCACGACGATTTATACGACGGGAGAAATGAACGCTGGTTGTCTGGAAAGCCACCTCCGATTGGCTGAGCTGTCTGCCGAGGGAGTGAGCAACGGGGATCCGGAGGCTCCCCCCAGTGGGTGACCCATGCCCCACGGACGCCAGCAGCTCCCCAACGCCTTCCCAACGGTGGCAGTTAGGGATGGGCAGCAAAGGCTGGCCCGGGTTCAGTGGCGCCCGCGGCCCGTGAGTGACGGAAGAAACGAACGGAAGCAAAACACGTACCTGGATGCTATGTCATCATCTTCACCCCCCCAACCCCAATAATTATTCGGGAATCCATTGATCTTCATGTATTGATCAGGAGTGAAGGCTGAGACACCACCAAAGTAGGTTCTGTAAGGCAACCTGCAGGGGGGGGAAAACAATAGCCCCGTCGATTCACGTCACGGTTGAAGGCTGCCCTTTGTCCGACTGAGTCTACGCTGGCAATCGCCACTCTCTGGCCCATCCGCCATTCACCCCCCCACCCCCGCCCCCCCTGCGGATCACCACACCATCTGCTCCAGGCAAGCCCCCCCCCCCACCCCCCACTCCCCCCAACGCCCACAGATTCCATTGCCTCCTGTGTACCCTCCCTCGTCTGTCCATTGCAGTTGGTCCCTCCTCAGCTGCAGAGGACCAGCCTGTCGGTAGGACAAACGCACTTACAGATGGCGCCACTGTACACGAGCACTGGGCTTCACACCTGGAGGGGGCAGTCACACCAGGAGGACCAGGCTCTGAGGCCAGCCCAGTATTTACCCCAGGAGATTCCAGAGGAGGATGGAATAAAACCTCCACCTCCGACAGTGCAGCACTCCCTCAACACTGACCCTCCCACAATGCAGCACTCTCTCGGGTACTGACCCTCTGACAGTGCAGCACTCCCTCAGTACTGACCCTCGGACAGTGCAGCACTCCCTCAGTACTGACCCTCTGACAGTGCAGCACTCCCTCAGTACTGACCCTCGGACAATCCACAATCCCTCAGTACTGACCCTCTGACAGTGCGGCTCTCCCTCAGTACTGACCCTCTGACAGTGCGGCACTCGCTCAGTACTGACCCTCCGACAGTGCAGCACTCCCTCAGTACTGACCCTCCCACAGTGCAGCACTCCCTCAGTACTGACCCTCTGACTGTGCGGCACTCCCTCAGTACTGACCCTCCGACAGTGCAGCACTCCCTCAGTACTGACCCTCCGACTGAGCGGCACTCCCTCAGTACTGACCCTCCCACAGTGCAGCACTCCCTCAGTACTGACCCTCTGACAGTGCAGCACTCCCTCACTACTGACCCTCCGACAGTGCAGCACTCCCTCAGTACTGACCCTCTGACTGTGCGGCACTCCCTCAGCACTGACCCTCCCACAATGCAGCACTCCCTCAGTACTGACCCTCTGACAGTGCAGCACTCCCTCAGTACTGACCCTCCCACAGTGCGGCGCTCCCTCAGTACTAACCCTCCGAAAGTGCAGCACTCCCTCAGTACTGACCCTCCGACAGTGCAGCACTCCCTCAGTACTGACCCTCCAACTGAGCGGCACTCCCTCAGTACTGACCCTCCGACAGTGCAGCACTCCCTCAGTACTGACCCTCCGACTGAGCGGCACTCCCTCAGTACTGACCCTCTGACAGTGCAGCACTCCCTCAGTACTGACCCTCTGACTGTGCTGCACTCCCTCAGCACTGACCCTCCCACAGTGCGTCGCTCCCTCAGTACTAACCCTCCAACAGTGCAGCACTCCCTCAGCACTGACCCTCCAACAGTGCAGCACTCCCTCAGTACTGACCCTCCGACTGTGCGGCACTCCCTCAGTACTGACCCTCCGACTGTGCGGCACTCCCTCAGTACTGACCCTCCCACAGTGCGGCACTCCCTCAGTACTGACCCTCTGACTGTGCAGCACTCCCTCAGTACTGACCCTCTGACAGTGCAGCACTCCCTCAGTACTGACCCTCCGACAGTGCAGCACTCCCTCAGCACTGACCCTCCCACAATGCAGCACTCCCTCAGTACTGACCCTCCGACAGTGCAGCACTCCCTCAGTACTGACCCTCCGACAGTGCGGCACTCCCTCAGTACTGACCCTCCGACAGTGCAGCACTCCCTCAGTACTGACCCTCCGACAGTGCGGCACTCCCTCAGTACTGACCCTCCGACAGTGTAGCGCTCCCTCAGTACTGACCCTCCGACAGCGTGGTTCTCCCCCGGTCCCGCTGGGCGCAGGTTCTCCTTACTTACTTGTAGCCGAACTTGTCCATGGCGATGGAGGAGTGTTTGGGGTTCGCCTCGCAGGTGTAGAGGTTGCGATCGTCCTCGGGGATGAGGTCCACGTCGTGACAGAAGAGGCAGTTCCAGTCTGCCTCCTTCATCGCCTCTTTGAAGCCCACGTTCAGCAGTTTGGCCCTGTTGAAGGTGTGGTTTCCAGCCTAGGCTCAGAGAAAGGGAGAAAGTGTGAGAGAGCGGAGTGCGCGGGGTGGGGTGGGGTGGGGTGGGTTGACGGGCGGAGCGAGGGTTGGGGGGTGGGGGGGGGAGAAAAAGGGGTTTGCGGAGAGAGAAAAATCACCGAGAGAGCAGGTGATGGCGGGGTCCAAGCCTCGGCCTGTAGGTTAATAAGACATAGGAGCAGAAATTAGGCCATTCGGCCCATCGAGTGTGCTCCGCCATTCAATCATGGCTGACAAGGGCCGGTCTGTGACCCGAGGCTCAGGGAGCAGACCCGACATTCTCTCGGTGCGGCCCAGGGTACAGCCCTGCCCACCCACCCCACCCGCCTCCGGGTGACTACCCCCTCACACTCCAAATCGCTCGCCTCCCTTCCTCCCCCGACTCCGGGTCACTGACCTGGTGAATGATGTAAATGCCATAATTCAGTTGCTGCCTTTGCAGGAACGGGTGGAGGTAGTAGAGCAGGTGCTTGAGATGCTGTTCCCGGTTCCGGTGGGGGATGATCACCGCCGTGCTGTGCGTCGACTCACAGTCGAGGGGCTTGTACTTGCCCCCCGCCATCAGGTAGGGGTTCTTCTTCTTCACCTCCTCCAGCGTCAGCTCCTTCGGGAAGCTTACTCGGATCGGACCTCCTTGTGGGGGGGGGGGAAACAACAACACGGGCAACGGGAATTAGGTCCGTTCTATATCGGAGGGTCAGTACTGAGGGAGTGCCGCACTGTCGGAGGGTCAGTACTGAGGGAGTGCCGCACTGTCGGAGGGTCAGTACTGAGGGAGTGCTGCACTGTCGGAGGGTCAGTACTGAGGGAGTTCTGCACTGTCAGAGGGTCAGTACTGAGGGAGTGCTGCACAGTCAGAGGGTCAGTACTGAGGGAGTGCTGCACTGTCGGAGGGTCAGTACTGAGGGAGTGCTGCATTGTCAGAGGGTCAGTACTGAGGGAGTGCTGCATTGTCAGAGGGTCAGTACTGAGGGAGTGCTGCACTGTTGGAGGGTCGGTACTGAGGGAGTGCTGCACTGTCGGAGGGTCAGTACTGAGGGAGTGTGCACTGTCGGAGGGTCAGTACTGAGGGAGTGCCACACTATCAGAGGGTCAGTACTGAGGGAGTGCCGCACTGTCAGAGGGTCAGTACTGAGGGAGTGCTGCACTGTCGTAGGGTCAGTACTGAGGGAGTGCTGCATTTTCGTAGGGTCAGTACTGAGGGAGTGCCGCACTGTCGGAGGGTCAGTACTGAGGGAGTGCTGCACTGTCGGAGGGTCAGTACTGAGGGAGTGCTGCACTGTCGGAGGGTCAGTCCTGAGGGTGTGCCGCACTGTCGGAGGGTCAGTACTGAGGGAGTGCCGCACTGTCGGAGGGTCAGTACTCAGGGAGTGCTGCACTGTCGGAGGGTCAGTACTCAGGGAGTGCTGCACTGTCGGAGGGTCAGTCCTGAGGGAGTGCCGCACTGTCGGAGGGTCAGTACTGAGGGAGTGCCGCACTGTCGGAGGGTCAGTCCTGAGGGAGTGCCGCACTGTCGGAGGGTCAGTACTGAGGGAGTGCCGCACTGTCGGAGGGTCAGTCCTGAGGGAGTGCCGCACTGTCGGAGGGTCAGTACTGAGGGAGTGCTGCACTGTCGGAGGGTCAGTCCTGAGGGAGTGCCGCACTGTCGGAGGGTCAGTACTGAGGGAGTGCCGCACTGTCGGAGGGTCAGTACTGAGGGAGTGCCGCACTGTCGGAGGGTCAGTACTCAGGGAGTGCCGCACTGTCGGAGGGTCAGTCCTGAGGGAGTGCCGCACTGTCGGAGGGTCAGTACTGAGGGAGTGCCGCACTGTCGGAGGGTCAGTACTGAGGGAGTGCCGCACTGTCGGAGGGTCAGTACTGAGGGAGTGCCGCACTGTCGGAGGGTCAGTCCTGAGGGAGTGCCGCACTGTCGGAGGGTCAGTACTGAGGGAGTGCCGCACTGTCGGAGGGTCAGTACTGAGGGGAAGTGCATTTTTAACAACAGGGACTGCAGCTCCGAAACAAACGTATTCCATATGGGATCTGAAGCGCTTTGGGAGAAATCGGGAGATGTCTCGCTCGCTCTCTCGATCCCTATCCCCACCATTCTGCCCTCAACATCTGTCCCCTCCGCTGTGCCCTCTCTCTCTCACTCTCTATCCCACCGTCACACAGTGGAACAGCCCACCCACAGAATCGTTAAAGCACAGGAGGATCCCATTTGTCCTGTCGCGTGTGTGTGTGTGTGTGTGTGTGTGTGTGTGAGAGATCTCTGCCAGAGCAGCTCAGCTCATCCCTCGCCTCCTCCCCGTAACCCTGCACATTTTCTCTCTCCCGTTAACCATCCCACTCCCTTTCCAAATCCCCCATTGAATCCGCCTACCCCCCCCCACCCCCACCCCCACACTCTCTGGCGGAACGTTCCGGATCCTAACCGCTCGCTGCATGAAAGAGTTTCTCCTCCTGTCGCCGTTGCTTCCTTTACTAATCGTCTTAAACCCGTGTCCCTCTGGTTCACGATCCATCCACCAATGGGAACAGTTTCTCCCAATCGACTCTGTCCCGGGACCCCTCGTGGTTTCGAACGCCTCGATCAAATCTCCTCTCGAGCATCTCTCCTCCAAGGAGAACAGTCCCAGCCTCTCCGATCTGTCCGCGGAACTGAAGTTCCCCTCGACCCTGGAACCGTTCTCGTGAACCTTTTCCGCACTCTCTCTCTTTCTCTAGAGCCTTCACATCCTTCCTAAACTGCGGAGCCCAGAACTGGACACAGTACTCCAGCTGGTGCTGAGCCAGGGTTTTTACACAGGTTTAACATAACCTCCTTTGCTCTTGTACTCTACGCCCCTATTAATAAAGCCCTGGATACTGTATGGGCCTCATTAACCCCTCTCTCAACCTGTCCTGCCCCCTTCAATGGTGTGTACACGTATATCCCCAGGTCCCTCTGCTCCTGCAACCCCTTCAGAATTGTGCCCTTTATTTTGTACCGTCTCTCCGCGTTTGTCCTATTGAGAAGTGAATCACTTCACGTTTCTCTGCATGCCCACTCCCTCAACTTGTCTCTGCCCTTTTGAAGTCCTGCCCTGCCCTCCTCACAGTTCACAGCACTCACGAGATGTGGTGGTGGGGTGGGGGAGTGGTGGGGGGTCAACTGCAAGTTGTGTAACCTTGCCCTGTGCACCAAGGTCTAGATCATTAACAGCGGTATAAACTGAGGGGGGTGGGGGGGGGGGGGGGGGGTCCCCGACACACAGACCCACCCCCACCCCCCCCCCCCCACCGTCACGCAAGTCCACTGCAAACCCTCCTCCAGCCCCCAACACTCAGCCAATGCCACGTCGATGTTGTCACGGGCACCTCGGGCTTTGAAGGTGCCCGCGGCTCTGTTGCGTGCGGCGCCGTATCAAAGGCCTCTTGGAAGTGCGTGTGCGCCACATCAACAGCCTTGCCCTCATCGACCCTCTCTCCGGTGCCTCGCTGAACGGACAGCTTATCAATTGCTTTGGAAGAATGTAGGACAAACGGGGAAGGTGTTCTGAAACCCAGCGACTGTCACAGGAGCTGCACGCCGAAGGGAGCCGGGACTCGACAGGTAGGAAACAGCCAAATCAAAGGGAAGCAGAGAGAAGCGGAGGGGAAGGAGACGTTAACCGGACCTTCCACGTCACTGAAAGATGGGGCCCAGCTATCTTGGGGTTCAGCAGTTCTGAAGAGCAGGAGCTGATCAGTCAACCGCGATCGTTCACGGGGATGTGGGCCTCGCTGGCCGGGCCCAGAGTTTATTGCCCGTCTCTAATTGCCCCTTGAGAAGGTGGTGGGTGAGCTGCCTTCTTGACCCGTGTGGTGTAGGTACACCCACAGTGCTGTTAGGGAGGGAGTTCCAGGATTTTGTCCCGTGTGGTGTAGGTACACCCACAGTGCTGTTAGGGAGGGAGTTCCAGGATTTTGTCCATGTGGTGTAGGTACACCCACAGCGCTGTTAGGGAGGGAGTTCCAGGATTTTGGCCCTGTGGTGTAGGTACACCCACAGCGCTGTTAGGGAGGGAGTTCCAGGATTTTGTCCGTGTGGTGTGGGTACACCCACAGCGCTGTTAGGGAGGGAGTTCCAGGATTTTGTCCGTGTGGTGTAGGTACACCCACAGCGCTGTTAGGGATGGAGTTCCAGGATTTTGACCCAGTGACAGTGAAGGAACGGTGATATATTTCCAAGTCAGGATGGTGAGTGACTTGGAGGGGAACTTCCAGGTGGTGGTGTTCCCCATGTGTCTGCTGCCCTTGTCCTTCTAGATGGTAGAGGTCGTGGGTTTGGAAGGTGCTGTCGAAGGAGCCTTGGTGAGTTGCTGCAGCGCATCTTGTAGATGGTACACACGCTGCTGCTACTGTGCGTCGGTGGTGGAGGGAGTGAATGTTTGTGGATGTGGTGCCAATCAAGCGGGGCTGCTTTGTCCTGGACGGTGTGGATGCATCTGGAAGACTGTATAAGTCTGCTCTCGGGACAGACTCCTCTCGCGAGAGTTTGTGCACTAAACTGGAACCCAACGAACCCACCCATCGCCCACCCCGTCAACTCCACCTCTACCAGGACCACCCCCCCCCCCCCCGACACAAGCAGCGCCAGCCACCCCCTTCGGTCGCTTACCCAGGTACGGTGAGATCTCTGGACAATATGGGAGCTGGTCCTCGCCGGCGATCGGCCGAGTGATCAGGCTGAGGTTCAAATAGACGTCTCCGACCCGGGAGGCGTTGGGGTGGAAGGACACGGGCGAGCTCCCACCCCTCCACAGGACACCGAGGAGGTATGCCACTCTCTGACGGGACCCCTCGCGGTACAGCAGCACTATGACCATGAGCTGTACGCACACCAGGAGGGCGAGGTAGCGCACCTTGGACGGGACCTTCATCAGCATAGTCCGGTCTTACGTGTCTACAGCAGCGACAGGAAAATCCTTCCTGGCGCACGGTTACCGCTTGGTGGTGGTCCAGTCTTCAGCTGGCCATCACCCACCCAGCCCCTGACGCTGACCCCTCCCGAAATGCCTCCTTGGATGCCTGGGGTGAGGCTAAGGCAGGTCCAGCCGGTCTCTCGAGACGCCCGTTTGCGTTATCAGTGACCTCTCAGGCCAGCGACAGGGCCTTCCCGGAGCACGGTGTTATCACACTCCACCAGAAAGCGAATGGAGAGGGTCCGGGGGCACATTCTGCTGAAGGCACAAGGGGTGAGGCACTTGGAGCTATCGCAGGTTGAGATGGGCACTGCCCCCTATCCAAACTGATACCAGCTCGACAGGCGATCCATCAGCCTGGGAAGACAAAAACAAACAGCGAAATTCCAGGTGAGAATTAATCAGTCTTCCCGTTCAATGGAGCCATTCACTCCCACTGTACACAATCCCAATGGACCCAAACCCCTTTCCGTTCACTCTCACTGTACAAAATCCCAATGGATCCAAACCCCTTCCCATTCACTCCCACCGTACACAATCCCAATGGACCCAAACCCCTTCCCGTTCACTCCCACTGTACACAATCCCAATGGATCCAAACCCCTTCCCATTCACTCCCACCGTACACAATCCCAATGGACCCAAACCCCTTCCCATTCACTCCCACCGTACACAATCCCAATGGATCCAAACCCCTTCCCATTCACTCCCACTGTACACAATCCCAATGGACCCAAACCCCTTCCCCATTCACTCCCACTGTACACAATCCCAATGGACCCAAACCCCTTCCCGTTCACTCCCACCGTACACAATCCCAATGGACCCAAACCTCTTCCCGTTCACTCCCACCGTACACAATCCCAATGGACCCAAACCCCTTCCCATTCACTCCCACTGTACACAATCCCAATGGATCCAAACCCCTTCCCCTTCACTCCCACTGTACACAATCCCAATGGATCCAAACCCCTTCCCGTTCACTCCCACTGTACACAATCCCAATGGACCCAAACCCCTTCCCGTTGACTCCCACTGTACACAATCCCAATGGACCCAAACCCCTTCCCGTTCACTCCCACTGTACACAATCCCAATGGACCCAAACCCCTTCCCGTTCACTCCCACCGTACACAATCCCAATGACCCAAACCCCTTCCCATTCACTCCCACTGTACACAATCCCAACGGACTCAAACCCCTTCCCGTTCACTCCCACCGTACACAATCCCAATCCCAAACCCCTTCCCGTTCACTCCCACTGTACACAATCCCAATGGACCCAAACCCCTTCCTGTTCACTCCCACTGTACACAATCCCAATGGACCCAAACCCCTTCCCGTTCACTCCCACTGTACACAATCCCAATGGACCCAAACCCCTTCCCGTTCACTCCCACTGTACACAATCCCAATGGACCCAAACCCCTTCCTGTTCACTCCCACTGTACACAATCCCAATGGACCCAAACCCCTTCCCGTTCACTCCCACTGTACACAATCCCAATGGACAGATTTCCCTCCCCGGTTTGTGTGAAGAAGTGCTTCCTGACATCACCCCCTGAAGAGCCTGGCTCCAATTTGAAGATTCTGCCCCCTTGTTCTGGACTGCTTCCCCGACCAGAGGAAATAGATTCTCTCTATCCACCCTATCGAATCCTGTAATCATCTTAAACCCCTCGATTAGGTCACCCCTCAATCTGCTAGACTCGAGGAAACTCAAGCCTGGCCTGTGCAGCCTCATTTCTCCCCTCATCTCGTTCATAAGATGCTACATTTTTAACAGGTCTGGTTTGGAGTTTAACTGGAATAATTCAATGGAAACAAATAAACAAGAAGGGAGGTTCCCTCTGTTCCCGACTTCCCATCTCCCTATCTGCAGCCTCCAGCCCCTAATAACCTACCTCTGTAACCTCCGCTAGCCCCAAGAACCCTAACTCTGTAACCTCCTCCAGCCCCCTACAACCCTCCCTATCTCTGTAACCTCCTCCTGCCCCCGACAACCCTCCCTATCTCTGTAACCTCCTCCAGCCCCTACACCCCTCCCTATCTCTGTAACCTCCTCCAGCCCCCGACAACCCTCCCTATCTCTGTAACCTCCTCCAGCCCCTACAACCCTCCCTATCTCTGTAACCTCCTCCAGCCCCCTACAACCCTCCCTATCTCTGTAACCCCCTCCAGCATCTACAACCCTCCCTATCTCTGTAACCTCCTCCAGCCCCCTACAACCCTCCCTATCTCTGTAACCTCCTCCAGCCCCCGACAACCCTCCCTGATCTCTGTAACCTCCTCCAGCCCCTACACCCCTCCCTATCTCTGTAACCTCCTCCAGCCCCCGACAACCCTCCCTATCTCTGTAACCTCCTCCAGCCCCTACAACCTTCCCTATCTCTGTAACCTCCTCCAGCCCCCTACAACCCTCCCTATCTCTGTAACCCCCTCCAGCATCTACAACCCTCCCTATCTCTGTAACCTCCTCCAGCCCCCTACAACACTCCCTATCTCTGTAACCTCCTCCAGCCCCTACAACACTCCATATCTCTGTAACCTCCTCCAGCCCCTACAACCCTCCCCTATCTCTGTAAACTCCACCAGCCTCTATAACCCTCCCTATCTCTGTAACCTCCTCCAGCCCCTACAACCCTCCCTATCTCTGTAAACTCCACCAGCCTCTACAACCCTCCCTATCTCTGTAACCTCCTCCAGCCCCAACACTCCCTATCTCTGTAACCTCCTCCAGCCCCTACAACCCTCCTTATCTCTATAACCTCCTCCAGCCCCTACCTCCCTCCCTATCTCTGTAACCTCCTCCAGCCCCAACACTCCCTATCTCTGTAACCTCCTCCAGCCCCTACAACCCTCCTTATCTCTATAACCTCCTCCAGCCCCTACAACCCTATCTCTATAACCTCCTCCAGCCCCTACAACCCTCCCTATCTCTGTAACCTCCTCCAGCCCCTACAACCCTCCCTATCTCTGTAACCTCCTCCAGCGCCTACAACCCTCCTTATCTCTGTAACCTCCTCCAGCCCCTAAAACTCTCCCTATCTCTGTAACCTCCTCCAGCCCCTACAACCCTCCCTCTCTCTGTAACCTCCTCCAGCCCCTACAACCCTCCCTCTCTCTGTAACCCCCTCCAGCTTCTACAACCCTCCCTATCTCTGTAACCTCCTCCAGCCCCTACAACCCTCTGAGATCTCTGCGCTCCAATTCCGGCCTCTTGATCATCCCCCAATTCCCATCGCTCCACCATTGGCGGCCGGGCCTTCAGCTGCCTGGGGGGGGGGGGCCCTGATCTCTGGAATTCCCTCCCTAAACCTCTCCACCTCTCTCTCTCTCTCTCCCGTCATTTCAGACATTCCTTAAAAAGCTCCGCATTTGACCACACGTTAGGTCACTTGACCCTATTATCTCCTGATGCGGCTCAGCGGGGGGGGGTCAAACTCTGTCTGATTCACAACCCTGCAAGGCACCGTTGGACTTTGTCTGGTGGTGGAAGGGGGGTGGTTTTAAGGTACCACTGATGTGTAGCCTTGACTAGGTGATCAGGTGGGGTACGAGGAGTGGGAGAAACACCCGAAGGAGATAGGGGAACCTCCCCGGGAAATCGGGAGACACAAATTTGCACCAGTCGCTCCGGGAATAACCCTTCGATGACCCCCCAGCACAAGTCTCAAGTTAAGCATCCAACTGGTCCCATGGCACACAAACAGCAAATTGGCTTCATGGAGAAAGAGGGAACATGGGAGTCCGGAAACATAGGTGAGACTGCGCCCGGAGCATTGTGTGTCCCGTTTTGGTCTGCTTACCTGAGGGAGGATACACCGGGCTGGGAGGGAGGATACACCGGGCTGGGAGGGAGGATACACCGGGCTGGGAGGTAGGATACACCGGGCTGGGAGGGAGGATACACCGGGCTGGGAGGGAGGATACACCGGGCTGGGAGGGAGGATACACCGGGCTGGGAGGGGAATGCCACAAAGGTTTACCAGACTGATCCTTGGGATGGTCTTTTACTAGGAGAGGTTGAGGGGACTGGGGCCTGTATTGCGAGGGCTTGAGGAGAATGGGGAGTGTGCAAAAAAAAAACCCCTGCGGGGCTCAACGGGGTGGATGATGGGTGGTGTTTCCCCTTTGTGGGGTGGGGGTGGGGGGGGTGGGGGGTGGGTCTAACAACCCCAGGGGACACAGTCTCAGGGCAAGGGGCAGGACCGAGACGAGGAGGAATTCCCTCACTGGGAATTGCGGAGGGTCGTTGGAATTCTCTCCGATCCAGAGAGCTGCGGGTACTCGGTCGCTCAGCGTGCTCAGACCGGAGGTCGATGGGGCTTGTGGGCGGGCGCCGGGGACATCGAGGGACACGGGGCGGGTAGCGTGGGAGGGTGTCGGTGAGGCAAGGAGATCTCACCACGGTCCCGTTACACGGCGGAGAACGGGATCGAAGGGCCGAATGGCCTGCGCCTACGTTCCGAAGGCCCGTTACTGTCCCACTCGACGGGCCGGAGTGATTTATGGACACATCCTGAGGGAACCCAACCCCGGATATCGAGCACTCCCTCGCTGAAACCGAGTTTGCGCACAGCTTGCTCAGGAGCCAAACCCAAATCGTCCAGGCCGACAGATCCGAAGGTGACGACATAATTTATCAGGATTGACAGGGCCAACTCTCCGCAGGATCCAGCGATGCAAAACAAGATCGTCCCTCCCTCTCTCTCTCCCTCTATCACAGATTAGTGGCCACTTTATCTCCAAGAGAGTTATCAGCTCCAGGTCATGAGACTGAAACCAGCCACAAAGTCATTGGTAGCTTGGCCTCTCGCGCGCCCTCGCTCTCTCTCTGTTTACTCACTCCCACCGGCTTCAGCCTCATAATCCAGGGCAACGCAGCCGGGCCGAGGGGGGAGGGGGCGCCGCCGGAGGGTCCCCGCCGAGGGAGTGCTGCACTGCCTGCGATGCAGCCTGTCCCAAAAGGGCCTCAAACTGAGATCTCGTCCGCCCTCTCAGGTGAACGCTATCTGCAGGAAGAGCAAGGGGTTGGGTTTGGGAGTCTGGGGGGAGGAGGGGTGGGGAATTTGGGGGGGGGTGGGGTGTTTGGGGGAGTCTGGGGGGGGGGGGTGTGGTGTTTGGGGGAGATTGGGGGGGTGGGGAGATGGGGGGGGTGTTTGGGGGAGGGAGGGGTGGGGTGTATGGGGGAGGGGTGGGGAGTTTGGGGTTGGGGGACTTTTGGGGAGGGGGGGGTGGGGGGTTGGGGAGGGGAGGGGTGCGGGGTTGGGGGAGGGGCGGTGGGGGAGTTTGAGAGGGGGGTGGGGAGTTTGAGAGGGGGGTGGGGAGTTTGGCGGGGGGGGTGGGGAGTTTGGCGGGGGGGTGGGGAGTTTGGCGGGGGGGTGGGGAGTTTGGCGGGGGGGGTGGGGAGTTTGGCCGGGGGGGTGGGGAGTTTGGAGGGGGGTGGGGAGTTTGAGAGGGGGGTGGGGAGTTTGAGAGGGGGGTGGGGAGTTTGAGAGGGGGGTGGGGGAGTTTGGAGGGGGTGGGTAGTTTGGGGAGGGGGGTGGGGAAGATGGGGGGGTGGGGAGTTTGGAAGGTGTGGGGAGTTTGGGGGGCTGGGGAGTTTGGAAGGTGTGGGGAGTTTGGGGGGGGTGGGGAGTTTGGGGGGGGTGGGGAGTTTTGGGGGGGTGGGGAGTTTGGGGGGGGTGGGGAGTTTGGGGGGGGTGGGGAGTTTGGGGGGGGGTGGGGAGTTTGGGGGGGGGTGGGGAGTTTGGGAGGGGGTGGAAATTTGGAGGGGGTGGGGAAGATGGGGGGTCGGGGAAGATGGGGAGGGGGTGGTGAGTTTGGAGGGAGGTGGGGAGTTTGGAGGGGGTGGGGAGTTTGGGGAGGGGGTGGGGAGTTTGGGGAGGGGGTGGGGAGTTTGGAGAGGGGGGTGGGGAGTTTGGGGAGGGGGGTGGGGAGTTTGGGGAGGGGGTGGGGAGTTTGCGGAGGGGGTGGGGAGTTTGGGGAGGGGGTGGGGAGTTTGGGGAGGGGGTTGGGGAGGGGGTGGGGAGTTGGGGAGGGGGTGGGGAGTTTGAGAGGGGGTGGGGAGTTTGGGAGGGGGGTGGGGAGTTTGGGGAGGGGGTGGGGAGTTTGGGGAGGGGGTTGGGGAGGGGGTGGGGAGTTTGGGAGGGGGTGGGGAGTTTGAGAGGGGGTGGGGAGTTTGGGAGGGGGTGGGGAGTTTGGGAGGGGGTGGGGAGTTTGAGAGGGGGTGGGGAGTTTGGGAGGGGGTGGGGAGTTTGGGGTGGCGTTGGGGAGTTTGGAGAGGGGGTGGGGAGTTGGGAGGGGGGTGGGGAGTTTGGGGAGGGGGTTGGGGAGTTTGGGGCGGGGGGTGGGTAGTTTGGGGAGGGCGTGGGGAGTTTGGGGAGGGGGTTGGGGAGTTTGGAGAGGGGGTGGGGAGTTTGGGGGAGGGTTGGTGAGTTTGGAGAGGGGGGTGGGGAGTTTGGGGAGGGCGTGGGGAGTTTGGGGAGGGCGTGGGGAGTTTGGAGAGGGGGGTGGGGAGTTTGGGGAGGGGGTTGGGGAGTTTGGGAGGGGGTGGGGAAGATGGGGGGGGTGGGGAGTTTGGAAGGTGTGGGGAGTTTGGGGGGGTGGGGAGTTTTGGGGGGGGGTGGGGAGTTTGGGGGGGGTGGGGAGTTTGGGGGGGGTGGGGAGTTTGGGGGGGGGTGGGGAGTTTGGGAGGGGGTGGAAATTTGGAGGGGGTGGGGAAGATGGGGGGTCGGGGAAGATGGGGAGGTGGTGGTGAGTTTGGGGAGGGGGGTGGTGAGTTTGGAGAGAGGTGGGGAATTTGGAGAGGGGGGTGGGGAGTTTGGGAGGGCGTGGGGAGTTTGGGAGGGGGTGGGGAGTTTGGAGAGGGGGTGGGGAGTTTGGGAGGGGGTGGGGAGTTTGGGGTGGCGTTGGGGAGTTTGGAGAGGGGGTGGGGAGTTTGGGGGAGGGTTGGTGAGTTTGGGAGGGGGTGGGGAGTTTGGGAGGGCGTGGGGAGTTTGGAGAGGGGGTGGGGAATTTGGGAGGAGGTGGGGAGTTTGGGGAGGGCGTGGGGAGTTTGGAGAGGGGGTGGGGAGTTTGGAGAGGGGGTGGGGAGTTTGGGGAGGGCGTGGGGAGTTTGGAGAGGGGGGTGGGGAGTTTGGAGAGGAGGTGGGGAGTTTGGGGAGGGGGTTGGGGAGTTTGGGGAGGGGGGTGGGGAGTTTGGAGAGGGGTTGGGGAGTTTGGAGAGGGGGTGGGGAGTTTGGGAGGGGGTGAGTTTGAGGAGGGGGTGGGAGTTTGGAGAGGGGTGGGGAGTTTGGGAGGGGGTGGGGAGTTTGAGAGGGGGTG
>JANJGN010005503.1:2500-15000 GCA_026770705.1 Isurus oxyrinchus | reverse complement strand
AGGTATACAGTACAGTACCAGTCCCAGACCCTGTTCAATTTACGCAGCTCATGTACCAGTCACAGGCCGTGTTCCATGTACACAGCACATGTACAAGTCCCAGTGTACACACTACATGGACCAATCCCAGTGTACACACTACATGCACCAGTCCCAGTGTACGTACTACATGTACCAGTCCCAGTGTACACACTACATGTACCAGTCCTAGTGTACACACTACATGGACCAATCCCAGTGTACACACTACATGCACCAGTCCCAGTGTACACACTACATGCACCAGTCCCAGTGTACACACTACATGCACCAGTCCAAGTGTACACACTACATGCACCAGTCCAAGTGTACACACTACATGCACCAGTCCCAGTGTACACACTACATGTACCAGTCCCAGTGTACACACTACATGCACCAGTCCCAGTGTACACACTACATGTACCAGTCCCAGTGTACACACTACATGTACCAGTCCCAGTGTACGCACCACATGTACCAGTCCCAGTGTACGCACCACATGTACCAGTCCCAGTGTACGCACTACATGTAGCAGTCCCAGTGTACACACTACATGACCCAGTCCCAGTGTACACACTACATGCACCAGTCCCAGTGTACGCACTACATGTAACAGTCCCAGTGTACACACTACATGTAACAGTCCCAGTGCACACACTACATGCACCAGTCCCAGTGTACACACTACATGCACCAGTCCCAGTGTACACACTACATGCACCAGTCCCAGTGTACACACTACATGCACCAGTCCCAGTGTACAGACTACATGCACCAGTCCCAGTGTACACACTACATGCAGCAGTCCCAGTGTACAGACTACATGCAGCAATCCCGGTGTACACACTACATGTACCAGTCCAAGTGTACACACTACATGCACCAGTCCCAGTGTACACACTGCATGTACCAGTCCCAGTGTACACACTACATGTACCAGTCCCAGTGTACACACTACATGCACCAGTCCCAGTGTACACACTACATGCACCAGTCCCAGTGTACACACTACATGCACCAGTCCCAGTGTACAGACTACATGCACCAGTCCCAGTGTACACACTACATGCAGCAGTCCCAGTGTACAGACTACATGCAGCAATCCCGGTGTACACACTACATGTACCAGTCCCAGTGTACACACTACATGCACCAGTCCCAGTGTACACACTACATGTACCAGTCCCAGTGTACACACTACATGTAACAGTCCCAGTGTACAGACTACATGCAGCAATCCCGGTGTACACACTACATGCAGCAGTCCCAGTGTACAGACTACATGCAGCAATCCCGGTGTACACACTACATGTACCAGTCCCAGTGTACACACTACATGCACCAGTCCCAGTGTACAGACTACATGCACCAGTCCCAGTGTACACACTACATGTACCAGTCCCAGTGTACACACTACATGTACCAGTCCCAGTGTACGCACCACATGTACCAGTCCCTCATTACTTGATGGTACTTACTCAGGGGCAGGTACTCCTGTTGCTTCACATTTCAGCACAATGTCATCAGTTGGAAAGACGGTGTAGCTCTCAGGAGTCTGATCTGTTATTACCGGAGGCTTTTTCACTGCAGAGGAAAGATAGTGAATAACTCAGTGAGATCGATAGATTACCACAATTCAGCATGGCTGACAGGAGAAGGATGAGAACTATTCAACTGTGTGGGAGGTAAATTTTCTCCAAATTTTCCAAGGGCCCACGGGGCAGGGACACCAGGGGAAGGGCCCACGGGGCAGGAACACCAGGGGAAGGGCCCACGGGGCAGGGACACCAGGGGAAGGGGCAGGGACACCAGGGGAAGGGGCAGGGACACCAGGGGAAGGGGCAGGAACACCAGGGGAAGGGGCAGGGACACCAGGGGAAGGGCCCACGGGGCAGGGACACCAGGGGGAGGGGCAGGGACTCCAGGGGAAGGGGCAGGGACACCAGGGGAAGGGGCAGGGACACCAGGGGAAGGGGCAGGGACACCAGGGGGAGGGGCAGGGACATCAGGGGCAGGGACCACGGGCAGGAACACCAGGGGAAGGGGCAGGGACACCAGGGGGAGGGGCAGGGACATCAGGGGCAGGGGCCACGGGCAGGAACACCAGGGGAAGGGGCAGGGACACCATGGGAAGGGGCAGGGACACCAGGGGAAGGGCCCATGGGGCAGGGACACCAGGGGAAGGGGCAGGGACACCAGGGGAAGGGGCCACGGGGCAGGGACACCAGGGGAAGGGGCAGGGACACCAGAGGAGGGGCCCACGGGGCAGGGACACCAGGGGAAGGGCCCACGGGGCAGGGACACCAGGGGAAGGGGCAGGGACACCAGGGGAAGGGGCAGGGACACCAGGGGAAGGGGCAGGGACACCAGGGGAAGGGGCAGGGACACCAGGGGAAGGGGCAGGGACACCTGCTTGCAGACACAGGAGCCCTGAACTTTTCCACTGGGAATAGTTGATTTTGCACACTTCCCACCTGCAGCTGCCTCTCGCTCACTTTGTTCAAGAAGAAACCGGAAATTCGAATGCAGGGACCGACCGCTAAAAATCCGACACACGTCGGAAACATAAAAGAGAAACACAGAGCACAGGGAATACTCGGGAAAGGAACATGGAGCCCTGGGAATAACAGGAGAAGAGAGACATGGAGCGCTGGGAATAGCGAGGGAAGAGAGACACGGAGCGCTGGGAATAGCGAGGGAAGAGAGACAGAGCGTTGGGAATAGCGAGGGAAGAGAGACAGAGCGTTGGGAATAGCGAGGGAAGAGAGACAGAGCGTTGGGAATAGCGAGGGAAGAGAGACAGAGCGTTGGGAATAGCGAGGGAAGAGAGACAGAGCGTTGGGAATAGCGAGGGAAGAGAGACAGAGCGTTGGGAATAGCGAGGGAAGAGAGACAGAGCGTTGGGAATAGCTGGGAAGAGAGACAGAGCGCTGGGAATAGCGAGGGAAGAGAGACACGGAGCGCTGGGAATAGTGAGGGGAGGGAACGCGGAGCGCTGGGAATAACAGGAGAAGAGAGACACGGAGCGCTGGGAATAGTGAGGGGAGGGAACGCGGAGCGCTGGGAATAACAGGAGAAGAGAGACACGGAGCGCTGGGAATAGCGAGGGGAGGGAACGCGGAGCGCTGGGAATAACAGGAGAAGAGAGACACGGAGCGCTGGGAATAGCGTGGGAAGAGACACACGGAGCTCTGGGAATAACAGGGGAGGGAACGCGGAGCTCTGGGAATAACAGGGGAGGGAATGCGGAGCGCTGGGAATAGCGAGGGAAGAGAGGCACGGAGCGCTGGGAATGGTGGGGAATAGACACAGAGCCTGACTATTTCACACCCCTTCCCTGGGTCTGCTACGGGATGAAGACACTCCACCTCCACCTGACAGTGAGAGACGAGCGACGCCAGCAAGGGGAGGGGTGAACGTGGTGAAAGGGGGGACAGGGGCTGGGCATGTAGCACCCTTCACTTCTGAGGGAGAGGGAAGGACAGACAGACGGGAGTCACTTACACTCTTCTTGCAGCTTATCTGCAGGTCCATAGAAGGCAAGCAAGAGAGAGAGAGAAGCAAAACACAAGGTTATTTCATCATTAGGGTCAGTGCACCGGCATTTCACACAGCCTTCCAAAGACCCGAGCTTGTATAAGACTGTGTTCCCCTGACACCACACGGTACGAGTCAGGTTTCACTGTCGGCCTGCGGATCCTAAAGGGGGACACGGCTGACAGACAACGTGTTTACATTTTGCTCCATCGCCGACAGACAGCCAGGCGTGGGGCAGGACCGAACGACCTACCGCTCCGTCCATCGGAGCAATACATGCGGTTCAGAATAAGGCAACCTTCATCCGGAGGCCGGGGGGGCTGGGGGGGTCCGGTGGTAGGACGGGACTGGCGCAGCCCAGCGAGAGTAGGCGGGCGAGGGGTCAGTGGGCGAAGCAGGTGCCTCACGAAGGGGTTTGGGGAAACTGGGGGGGGGAGACAGGGCAGGAGTGGCAGAGTAACGGGCCGTAGCTGGGTGGCGGAGCGGAGAGAGACAGAGTGCCCAGTCCAGACGCGCTCAGCGCAACAGCTCGGGAGGGAAGCGAGGACAGAAAGGTTTCACACCGGCTCGTTACCACCGTCGGGCGAAGAAACAGTCCAAACAGGTCCAAACGCTCGCCCTCCCCCTCCTCAACAGCTCAGCATACCCTTCTGCTCATTACTCCCTCAGCAAACGTTCCAGCCTCCTCTTAAATGCAGCGATATCATTCACCCCCATCCCCCTGTCCCGTTACACATTCACCCCCTTCCCCCTGTCCCATTACACATTCACCTCCTGCCCCCTGTCCCGTTACACATTCACCTCCTTCCCCCTGTCCCGTTACACATTCATCTCCTTCCCCCTGTCCCGTTACACATTCACCTCCTTCCCCCTGTCCCATTACACATTCACCTCCTTCCCCCTGTCCCGTTACACATTCACCTCCTCCCCCCTGCCCTGTTACACATTCACCTCCTTCCCCCTGCCCTGTTACACATTCACCTCCTTCCCCCTGTCCCGTTACACATTCACCTCCTTCCCCCTGTCCCGTTACACATTCACCTCCTGCCCCCTGTCCCGTTACACATTCACCTCCTTCCCCCTGTCCCGTTACACATTCACCTCCTTCCCCCTGTCCCGTTACACATTCACCTCCTTCCCCCTGTCCCATTACACATTCACCTCCTGTCCCGTTACACATTCACCTCCTTCCTCCTGTCCCGTTACACGTTCACCTCCTGTCCCGTTACACATTCACCCCCTTCCCCCTGTCCCGTTACACATTCACCTCCTGTCCCGTTACACATTCAACCCCTTCCCCCTGTCCCGTTACACATTCACCTCCTCCCCCCTGTCCCATTACACATTCACCTCCTGTCCCGTTACACATTCAACCCCTTCCCCCTGTCCCGTTACACATTCACCTCCTCCCCCCTGTCCCGTTACACATTCACCTCCTGTCCCGTTACACATTCAACCCCTTCCCCCTGTCCCGTTACACATTCACCTCCTGCCCCCTGTCCCGTTACACATTCACCTCCTTCCCCCTGTCCCGTTACACATTCACCCCCATCCCCCTGTCCCGTTACACATTCACCTCCTGTCCCGTTACACATTCAACCCCTTCCCCCTGTCCCGTTACACATTCACCTCCTGTCCCGTTACACATTCACCTCCTTCCTCCTGTCCCGTTACACATTCACCTCCTGTCCCGTTACACATTCACCCCCTTCCCCCTGTCCCGTTACACATTCACCTCCTCCCCCCTGTCCCGTTACACATTCACCTCCTGTCCCGTTACACATTCAACCCCTTCCCCCTGTCCCGTTACACATTCACCTCCTCCCCCCTGTCCCGTTACACATTCACCTCCTGTCCCGTTACACATTCAACCCCTTCCCCCTGTCCCGTTACACATTCACCTCCTCCCCCCTGTCCCGTTACACATTCACCTCCTGTCCCGTTACACATTCAACACCTTCCCCCTGTCCCGTTACACATTCACCTCCTCCCCCCTGTCCCGTTACACATTCACCTCCTGTCCCGTTACACATTCAACCCCTTCCCCCTGTCCCGTTACACATTTACCTCCTTCCCCCTGTCCCGTTACACATTCAACCCCTTCCCCCTGTCCCGTTACACATTCAACCCCTTCCCCCTGTCCCGTTACACATTCACCTCCTCCCCCCTGTCCCGTTACACATTCACCTCCTGTCCCGTTACACATTCACCTCCTCCCCCCTGTCCCATTACACATTCACCTCCTGTCCCGTTACACATTCACCTCCTCCCCCCTGTCCCGTTACACATTCACTTCCTCCCCCCTGTCCCATTACACATTCACCTCCTGTCCCATTACACATTCACCTCCTGTCCCATTACACATTCACCTCCTGTCCCATTACACATTCACCTCCTGTCCCGTTACACATTCACCTCCTTCCCCCTGTCCCGTTACACATTCAACCCCTTCCCCCTGTCCCGTTACACATTCACCTCCTCCCCCCTGTCCCGTTACACATTCACCTCCTGTCCCGTTACACATTCACCTCCTCCCCCCTGTCCCATTACACATTCACCTCCTGTCCCGTTACACATTCACCTCCTCCCCCCGTCCCGTTACACATTCACTTCCTCCCCCCTGTCCCATTACACATTCACCTCCTGTCCCATTACACATTCACCTCCTGTCCCATTACACATTCACCTCCTGTCCCATTACACATTCACCTCCTGTCCCGTTACACATTCACCTCCTTCCTCTTGTCCCATTACACATTCACCTCCTTCCCCTTGTCCCGTTACACATTCACCCCCTGTCCCGTTACACATTCACCCCCATCCCCCTGTCCCGTTACACATTCACCCCCTTCCCCCTGTCCCATTACATATTCACCTCCTTCCCCCTGTCCCGTTACACATTCACCTCCTTCCTCCTGTCCCGTTACACATTCACCTCCTTCCTCCTGTCCCGTTACACATTCACCTCCTTCCCCCTGTACCGTTACACATTCACCTCCTTCCCCCTGTCCCGTTACACATTCACCTCCTGTCCCGTTACACATTCACCTCCTTCCCCCTGTCCCGTTACACATTCACCTCCTCCCCCCTGTCCCATTACACATTCACCTCCTGCCCCCTGTCCCGTTACACATTCACCCCCTTCCCCCTGTCCCGTTACACATTCACCCCCTTCCCCCTGTCCCGTTACACATTCACCTCCTCCCCACTGTCCCATTACACATTCACCTCCTGTCCCGTTACACATTCACCTCCTTCCCCCTGTCCCGTTATACATTCACTTCCTGTCCCGTTACACATTCACCTCCTTCCCCCTGTCCCGTTACACATTCAACCCCTTCCCCCTGTCCCATTACACATTCACCTCCTCCCCCCTGTCCCGTTACACATTCACCTCCTTCCTCTTGTCCCATTACACATTCACCTCCTGTCCCGTTACACATTCACCCCCTTCCCCCTGTCCCGTTACACATTCACCTCCTTCCTCTTGTCCCATTACACATTCACCTCTTTCCCCCTGTCCCGTTACACATTCACCTCCTTCCTCTTGTCCCATTACACATTCACCTCTTTCCCCCTGTCCCGTTACACATTCACCCCCTTCCCCCTGTCCCGTTACACATTCACCTCCTTCCTCTTGTCCCATTACACATTCACCTCTTTCCCCCTGTCCCGTTACACATTCACCCCCTTCCCCCTGTCCCGTTACACATTCACCTCCTTCCTCTTGTCCCATTACACATTCACCTCTTTCCCCCTGTCCCGTTACACATTCACCCCCTTCCCCCGTCCCGTTACACATTCACCTCCTTCCTCTTGTCCCATTACACATTCACCTCTTTCCCCCTGTCCCATTACACATTCACCTCCTGTCCCGTTACACATTCACCTCCTCCCCCCTGTCCCACTACACATTCACCTCCTGTCCCGTTACACATTCACCTCCTTCCCCCTGTCCCGTTACACATTCACCTCCTGTCCCGTTACACATTCACCTCCTTCCCCCTGTCCCGTTACACATTCACCTCCTTCCCCCTGTCCCATTACACATTCACCTCCTGCCCCCTGTCCCGTTACACATTCACCCCCTTCCCCCTGTCCCGTTACACATTCACCCCCTTCCCCCTGTCCCGTTACACATTCACCTCCTCCCCCCTGTCCCATTACACATTCACCTCCTGTCCCGTTACACATTCACCTCCTTCCGCCTGTCCCGTTACACATTCACCTCCTGTCCCGTTACACATTCACCTCCTTCCCCCTGTCCCGTTACACATTCAACCCCTTCTTCCTGTCCCGTTACACATTCACCTCCTGTCCCGTTACACATTCACCTCCTTCCCCCTGTCCCGTTACACAGTCAACCCCTTCCTCCTGTCCCGTTACACATTCACCTCCTGTCCCGTTACACATTCACCTCTTTCCCCTGTCCCGTTACACATTCACCTCCTCCCCCCTCTCCCATTACACATTCACCCCCTTCCCCCATCCCGTTACACATTCACCTCCTTCCCCCTGTCCCGTTACACATTCACCTCCTTCCTCCTGTCCCGTTACACATTCACCTCCTGCCCCGTTACACATTCACCTCCTGTCCCGTTACACATTCACCTCCTCCCCCCTGTCCCATTACACATTCACCTCCTGTCCCGTTACACATTCACCTCCTTCCCCCTGTCCCATTACACATTCACCTCCTTCCTCCTGTCCCGTTACACATTCACCTCCTCCCCCCTGTCCCATTACACATTCACCTCCTGTCCCGTTACACATTCACCTCCTCCCCCCTGTCCCATTACACATTCACCTCCTGTCCCGTTACACATTCACCTCCTCCCCCCTGTCCCGTTACACATTCACCTCCTGTCTCGTTACACATTCACCTCCTTCCTCCTGTCCCGTTACACATCCTCCTCCTTCCCCCTATCCCATTACACATTCATCTCCTTCCTCCTGTCCCGTTACACATTCACCTCCTGTCCCGTTACACATTCACCTCCTGTCCCGTTACACATTCACCTCCTGCCCCGTTACACATTCACCTCCTTCCTCCTGTCCCGTTACACATTCACCCCCATCCCCCTGTCCCGTTACACATTCACCTCCTGCCCCGTTACACATTCACCTCCTGCCCCCTGTCCCGTTACACATTCACCTCCTGCCCCCTGTCCCGTTACACATTCACCTCCTGTCCTGTTACACATTCACCCCCATCCTCCTGTCCCGTTACACATTCACCTCCTGCCCCGTTACACAGATAACTAACCTCTCACTGCCATACAACCTGCAACGTCTAATTCAGTTTGATGTATTTTTAAATCTGTGTCAGCCAGAGGTGTATGTTCAAAAAAACCTCTTGAACCACTGACTGAAGAGGGATTCAGTGAAACATGCTGGATTTTGGGCCTGACTCTGAGTAGTTTCTGGTTACTGGCAGTGTTGCACTGGTGGGATACACTTGTGCGTCTATGAGAGGGGCGATGTATTCAGTCCACAGCCTGGATGTGGGTTGGGTGACACTATGAAGTACAGTGGCCCTGTTCTCCGTTCTCCGTTCACTGCGTTCTGTACCTGCTGACCAACCCGACTGTCAATCAGGCAACACCTCCTCTTTAAAATTCTCACCCTCGTTTTCAAGTCCCTCCACACCCCCTCCACATCTGGTAAACTTCTGCAATCCCTACAACACTCCCGATCTCCACCACCTCCTCCAAACCTGCTACCATCCCTAACTCTGTAACCTCCTCCAGCCCTTACACCCCTCCCTATCCCTGTAACCTCCTCCAGCCCTTACACCCCTCCCTATCCCTGTAACCTCCTCCAGCCCCTAGACCCCTCCCTATCTCTGTAACCTCCTCCAGCCCCTACACCCCTCCCTATCTCTGTAACCTCCTCCAGCCCCTACACCCCTCCCTATCACTGTAACTTCCTCTCGACCCTACAACCCTCCCTATCTCTGTAACCTCCTCCAGCCCCTACACCCCTCCCCATCTCTGTAAACTCCTCCAGCACTTCCGTATCTCTGTAACCTCCTCCAGCCCCTACAACCCTCCCTATCTCGGTAACCTCCTCCAGCCCCTACACCCCTCCCTATCTCTGTAACCTCCTCCAGCCCCTACAACCCTCCCTATCTCGGTAACCTCCTCCAGTCCCTACAACCCTCCCTATCTCTGTAAACTCCTCCAGCCCCTACAACCCTCCTTATCTCCGTAACCTCCTGCAGCCCCTACAACCCTCCCTATCTCTGTAAACTCCTCCAGCCCCTACAACCCTCCCTATCTCTGTAACCTCCTCCAGCCCCTACACCTCTCCCTATCTCTGTAACCTCCTCCAACCCCTACACCCCTCCCTATCTCTGTAACCTCCTCCAGCCTCTACAACCCTCCCTATCTCTGTAACCTCCTCCAGCCCCTACAACCCTCCCTATCTCTGTAACCTCCTCCAGCCCCTACACCCCTCCCTATCTCTGTAACCTCCTCCAGCACCTACAGCACTCCCTATCTCTGTAACCTCCTCCAGCCCCAACAACCCTCCCTATCTCTGTAACCTCCTCCAGTCACTACAACACTCCCTATCTCTGTAACCTCCTCCAGCCCCTACAACCCTCCCTATCTCTGTACCCTCCTCCAGCCCCTACAACCCTCCCTATCTCCATAACCTCCTGCAGCCCCTACAACCCTCCCTATCTCTGTAACCTCCTCCAGCCTCTACACCCCTCCCTATCTCTGTAACCCCCTCCAGCCTCTACACCCCTCCCTATCTCTGTAACCTCCTCCAGCCCCTACACCCCTCCCTATCTCTGTAACCTCCTCCAGCCCCTAGACCCCTCCCTAACTCTGTAACCTCCTCCAGCCCCTATCTCTGTAACCCCCTCCAGCCTCTGCACCCCTCCCTATCTCTGTAACCTCCTCCAGCCCCTATCTCTGTAACCCCCTCCAGCCTCTACAGCCCTCATTATCTCCACTTCAATTCATGAGCATTTTGACCTACTGGATTTTTATTGTCTTATGTAACGAGGGTTTCTCAGTGAGCTCCAGACGAGGCTGACCTGAATCTGTTCTAACAATCTGTGAGCTGTGTTGGCGGTGTTGGGATACTCTATCTGTACACCATCGAATTCTGTAACGCTACGGGGGAGTGGCAACAGGATGAAAGACATCTCTTTACAATAATGCACCAATTCAAAAAGACTTAAACTGCTCAAGATCAGTCAGATTGAAACCTCTGCGTTCTTTCACGCTCATCCAATATGGACTAATGGACAATAAACTCAGAGTGAACACTTCACTGTCAGCAACGTAGAGAATGGACACCTCATGGTCTAAACCAAAATGGAGTTGAGAGGTCAGGTGAACTTTCCTTTCCTGTCAATATACATGGAACTTCAGAAGGCCCTGGAGCCAGGCTTCATGTCTGGAACGAAAAATTAACATACAAAAGAACTTTCGGGACAGTTCCTGGCCAAGTCATTAGAATGCAACAGACTTTTCGTGTGGATTAATGGCCGTCCTTATCAAGTAAGGAAAGCAATTGGTTCACAATACTAGAGAACGGGTGTGCAAAATGCCCTATTCTGTCATAATGAATACCCAATGCTATCACGAAGAGGTGAGAAGGGGTGAAATTCAAACCCCAACATTTGACAATGGCCAAGTCATCAGGGACCACTTGCAAGGGTAAGAGTAAAACAAGTTCCACTGTCATGTGACAGAAAGCAGAATTCTGAGTGGGGTCATTCAATAAGGTACATTTCTGAGGGAGTAGAGGAGACAAAGATCCCGACCAACAGAGGGACGGGACCCGGCCTATGATCCAACAGCGGGCAGAGGATTGGGGCTAGGTCTTCCCATCGGGATGAAAAGCAAAATACTGCAGATGCTGGAAATCTGAAACGAAATCAGAAAAACTCAGCGGGTCTGGCAGCCTCTGTGGAGAGAGAAACAGAGTTAACGTTTCGAGTCTTTCTCAGAGCTGAAGAAAGGTAGAAATGTGATGGATTAAGGAGGGGGTGGGGTGGGGCGGGCGTTGGAGGTGTAGCAAAATAGGACGTCAGGGATAGGTGGGCCTAAGGAGAGATTAGACAAAGATGTCATCGACACGGGGACAAGGGGAGTGTTAATGGTCGTGTTAAAGACTAAAGAGGGTGTTAATAATGGCACAAAGGTAAGACAGCAGGATGAGTTAATAGCAGAACAAGTGTCAGTGCTCGGTGAAAACACAACGTAAGTGACAAGGAGCTCTATGGGGGGGAGGGGTGGATTTGGGAAATAAAAGTTCAATAAAGATCAAAGTGGAGGGCAGAGTTCACGGTCTGAAGTTGTTGAATTCAATATTCAGACCGGAAGGCTGTAAGGTGCCTAGTCGGAAGATGACGTGTTGTTCCTCCAGTTTGCGTTGGACTTCACTGGAACAATGCAGCAAGCCAAGGACAGACATGTGGGCAAGAGAGCAGGGTGGAGTGTTAAAATGGCAAGCGACAGGGAGGTTTGGGTCATTCTTGCGGACAGACCGCAGGTGTTCTGCAAAGCGGTCGCCCAGTTTACGTTTGGTCTCTCCAATGTAGAGGAGACCACATTGGGAGCAACGAATGCAGTAGACTAAGTTGGGGGAAATGCAAGTGAAATGCTGCTTCACTTGAAAGGAGTGTTTGGGCTCTTGGACGGTGAGGAGAGAGGAAGTGAAGGGGCAGGTGTTACATCTTTTGCGTGGGCATGGGGTGGTGCCATAGGAGGGGGTTGAGGAGTAGGGGGTGATGGAGGAGTGGACCAGGGTGTCCCGGAGGGAACGATCCCTACGGAATGCCAATAAGGGGGGTGAAGGGAAGATGTGTTTGGTGGTGGCATCATGCTGGAGTTGGCGGAAATGGCGGAGGATGATCCTTTGAATGCAGAGGCTGGTGGGGTGATAAGTGAGGACAAGGGGGACCCTATCATGTTTCTGGG
>JANJGN010005502.1:0-19534 GCA_026770705.1 Isurus oxyrinchus | reverse complement strand
ACGTTTCGATGGGACCCTTGGGCCTTGGACTCTCTTTACCCTGGGAATGGGAGGGGTCCCTGAGATGGGAATCGCCCCCGAGAGTTGAGGAACTTCCAAATTTCAGGCCATCCAATTCTTTGACTGCCCCCTTCCCAGAATCACAGAACCACACAGTGCAGAAGAGGCCCTTCGGCCCATCGAATCTGCACCAACACCGTGAGAAACCCCTGACCTACCTCCCTAACCCCGTTGACCAGCGCTCGGGCCCCATCGCCTTGAATGTTATGAGGTGCCAAGTGCTCATCCAGGTACTTTTTAAAGGGTGTGAGGCTAACCCACCTCCACCACCCTCCCAGGCAGCGCATTCCAGACCCTCACCACCCTCTGGGTAACAAAAGTTCCTCCTCACACCCCCCCCTAAACCTCCTGCCCCCTCACCTGGAACTTATACCCACCTCGTGACTGACCCTTCAACTAAGGGGAACAGCTGCTCCCTATCCACCCTGTCCATGCCCCTCATAATCTTGTCCACCTCGATCAGGGTCGCCCCTCAGTCTTCTCTGCTCCAACGAAGACAACCCAAGTCTATCCAAACCTCTCTTCGTAACTTAAATGTTTCATCCCCAGGCAACATCCTGGTGAATCTCCTCTGCACCCCCCTCCAGTGCCATCACATCCTTCCTATAATGTGGGGACCAGAGCTGCACGCAGTACTCCAGCTGTGGCCTCACCAAGGGTCTATACAGCTCCAACATGACCTCCCTACTTTTGTAATCTAAGCCTCGATCGATAAAGGCAAGTGTCCCATGTGCCTTTTTCACCACCCCACTAACATGCCCCTCCGCCTTCAGAGATCTACGGACACACACACGCCAAGGTCCCTTTGTTCCTCAGAACTTCCTAGTGTCATGCCGTTCATTGAATACTTCCTTGTCAAATTACTCCTTCCAAAGTGTATCACCTCACACTTTTCAGGGTTAAGTTCCACCGGCCACTTATCTGCCCATTTGACCATCCCGTCTATATCTTCCTGTAGCCCAAGGCACTCTACCTCACTGTTAACCACCCGGCCAATCTCTGCGTCATCCGCAAACTTACTGATCCTACCCCCTACATAGTCATCTACGTCACACTTGTCCCTTCCATTGGCTGTCCACCTCACACCCCCCCCCCCCCCAACTTCCCAACCAGGCACAGGCAGACGCTGTGTCAGTGTAATTTATCGTTTCCATTTCTGCTCAGAAACGGCTTGCTGGACAAGGTTAAACCAGGGCATAGAGCGGGCCTAGGTCCCCTCAATGGGCAATCCCATTGGTCCATCGCACCTCGCTGCTGACCCCGGCAGGATCGTGGCCTGACCACCTAAAGGGAGGAAGGGAAAGAGCGACAAAGCCGTTGACTCCCTTCGCACACTCTTGTGTGTGACTTCCAGGCGTTGAGCGGGAGAGATTGGAGCGACAGCGAGAGAGGGAATGGGACAGGGGAAGAGTAAGAGAGAGACAGAGGCTTAGACAGAGATACAGAGAGAATGGAAGAGGTACAGAGAGAGACAGAGACAGACAGAGACAGAGAGAGACAGACAGAGACACAGACAGAGATAGAAAGAGCATGGTAGAGACAGAGAGAGACAGAGACAGAGAGTGAGAGGGCTTCTGTGAGAGAGAGAGACAGAAAGAGACTGAGACAGAGAGAGAGAGAGACAGAGAGAGAGAGGGACAGAGAGAGAGAGAGAGAGAGACAGAGAGACACAAAGAGAGAGAGACAGACAGACAGAGAGACAGACAGGCAGAGAAAGAGAGCAAGAGAGAGAGAGGCAGACAGACTGAAAGAGAGAGACACAGCGAGAGTGAGAGACACAGAGGGAGAGAGAGAGAAACAGAGAAAGAGATACACAGAGTGAGAGACGGAGAGAGACAGAGCGAGAGAGAAAGTGAGAGAGAGAGAGGCAAAGACAGAGAGAGGGAGAGACTTAGAGAGAGAGGCAGAGAGAGAGACAGAGAGACAGAGAGTGAAAGACAAGGAGAGAGAGAGAGAGAGAGAGGGAGACACAGAGAGCAAGAGAGAGAGACAGAGAGAGAGAGAGAGAGAGACAGAGAGAGAGAGAGACAGAGAGAGAGAGAGACAGAGTGAGAGAGAGAGAGAGAGAGACAGAGAGAGAGAGAGAGAGAGACAGAGAGAGAGAGACAGAGAGAGAGAGAGAGACACAGAGAAATGGAGAGACAAAGATGGATGTAGAGAGAGAGAGACCGAGAGAGTGAGAGACACAGAGTGAGAGAGGGAGACAGAGAGACAGAGAGGGAGATACAGAGAGAGACACACACAGAAAGAGAGAGATAGAGAGCGAGAGTCTCTGAGAGAGGGAGCAAGAAAGAGAGGGATAGAAAGAGAGAGACAGAAAGAGAGAGACGCAGAGTGAGAGGAGAGAGAGACAGAGAGAGTGAGAGACAGAGAGAGTGAGAGACTGAGGCAAAGGGGGGGAGAAAGTAAGAGAGAGACACAGAGTGAGAGTGAGAGAGAGACAAAGACAGAGACAGAGAGTGAGAAGGCTTCTGTGAAAGAGAGAGACAGAGAGCGAGGGAGAGAGGGAGGGACAGAGAGAGAAAGAAAGAAATAGAGTGAGATGCAGAGAGACACAGAGAGAGAGAGAGAGTGAGACAGAGACAGAGTGAGAGACACAGAGTGACACAAAGAGAGAGAGACAGACAGACAGACAGAGAGACAGACAGGCAGAGAGAGACAGAGAGAGCGAGAGAGAGAGAGAGGCAGACAGATTGAAAGAGAGAGACAAAGAGAGAGTGAGAGACACAGAGGGAGAGAGAGAGAAACAGAGAAAGAGATACACAGAGTGAGAGACGGAGAGAGACAGAGAGAGAGAAAGTGAGAGAGAGACAGACAGAGAGACAGACAGAGAGAGAGAGACGGATAGGCAGAGAGAGAGAGAGAGAGAGAGAGGGACAGAGACAGAGGGAGAGACAAAGAGACACAGAGACAGGGAGAGAGAGAGATTGGCAGAGACAGACAAGCAGAGGGACAGAGAGATAGAAGTAGAGAGAGAGAGAGACAGAGACGGAGAGAGAGAGAGGGAGAGAGAGGGAGAGACAGAGGGAGAGAGAGGGAGAGGGAGTGTGATAGACAGAGACCGAGGGAGAGACAGAGGGAAGGAGAGAGAGAGAGGAAGAGAGAGCGACAGAGAGTGTGTCAGAGGCAGAGAGAGAGGAAAACAGAGCGAAATAGAGAGAGAGAGATAGAAAGACAGAGAGAACGAGGGAGATAGACAGAGAGTGGGAAACAGAGAAGAAGATGTGAGAGGGTCTCTATCAGACAAACGGAAATAACTCAGACTATTATTCGTCACTGAGAGCAGACAGGTTGAAAAGCTTCAGTCTCTGTGTGTTTCTCACCCGCATTATACTGACAGGATGGGCTGATGAAAGTAAGTTCCTTCTGAAATAACATAGGCTACACAAAGAGAACATTATTGCAAAATATATTTTACAAAGCTGGGATTGACCAGCAAATAGACAGCAGAGTTCATCGATCCATTTCCAAAACTGTGTGTGTGTGTCTGTAGCTGTGTGTGTTTGTGTGTGTGTGTGTGTGTGTGCGAGTGTCTGGAGCTGTGTGTGTGTGTGTAAGTGTGTGTGTGTGCGTGTGTGTCCATAGGTGTGTGTGTGTAAGTGTGTGTGTGTGCGAGTATCTGGAGCTGTGTGTGTGTGTGTAAGTGTGTGTGTGTGCGTGTGTGTCCGTAGGGGTGTGTGTGTAAGTGTGTGTGTGTGTGCGTGTGTGTGTGCGTGTGCCTGAAATTGTATGTGTCCGTGTGTGTGTGCATGTGTGTCTGTAGCTGTGTGTGTGTAAGTGTGTGTGTGCGTGTGTGTCTGTAGGTGTGTGTGTGAGGATGTGTCAGTAGGTGTGCGTGTGTGTGTGTGTGTGCCTGTAGCTGTGTGTGTGTGTGTGTGTGTGTGTGCATGTATGTCTGTAGCTGTGTGTGTGTGTGTGTCTCTGTAGGTATGTGTGTTGTGAGGGTGTATGTGCGTGTGTGTCTGTAGGCGTACATGTGTGTGTGTGCGTGTCTGTAGCTGTGTGTGTGTGTGTGTGTGTGTGTGTGTGTCTGTAGGTGTCTGTGTCTGTGTGCGTGTGTGTCTGTAGGTGTGCCTGTGTGTGTGTGTCTGTAGCTGTGCGTGTGTGCTTGTGAGTCTGTAGGTGTTTGTGTATGTGTGCGTGTCTGTAGGTGAGCGAGTGTGTGTGTGCATGTGTGCATGTGTGTGTGCATGTAGGTGTATGAGTGTGTGTATGTATGTGTGTGTGACAGCGTGTATGTGTACATGTTTGTATGTGTGCGAATCTGTGTGTGCGTGAGTGTGTGTGCGAGTCTGTGTGTGCGTGAGTGTGTGTGTGTGCATGTGAGTGATTGGGTATGGGTGAGAGTGTGTTCGTTTGTCTGTGTGTTTCTGTGTGTGTGTGTGATGTGTGTGCCTGTGGGCGATTGAGTGATTGTGTCAGTGTGTGCGTGTGTGCATATAAGTGTGTTTGTGTGTGTGTGTCCGTGTGTGTGTGTGCGAGTGTCTGTAGCTGTGTGTGTGTGCGTGTGTCGGTAGGTGTGCGTGTGTGTGTGCGTGTGTGCCTGTAGCTGTGTGTGTGTGTGTCTGTAGATGTGTGTGTGTGAGGGTGTATGTGTGTGTGTGTGTGTGTGTGTAGCTGTGTGTGTGTGTGTGCGTGTGTGTCTGTAGGTGTGCGTGTATGTTTGTGAGTCTGTAGTTGTTTGTGTGTGTGTGCGCGTGTCTGTAGGTGAGCGAGTGTGTGTGTGTATGTGTGCATGCGTGTGTGTGTCTGTAGGTGTATGAGTGTGTATATGTACGTGTGTATGAGAGTGCATATGTGTACATGTTTGTATGTGTGTGAATCTGTGTGTGCGTGAGTGTGTGTGTGAGTCTGAGTGAGTGAGTGTGTGTGTGTGTGCATGTGAGTGATTGGGTATGGGTGAGAGTGTGTTTGTTTGTGTGTTTCTGTGTGTGCCTGTGGGCAACTGAGTGATTGTGTCAGTGTGTGTGTGTGCATATAAGTGTGTGTGTGTGTGTGTGTGTGTGTGTGAGTGTCTGTAGCTGTGTGTGTTTGTGTGTGTGTGCCCGTGTGTGTGTGTGTGCGAGTGTCTGTAGCTGTGTGTGTGTAAGTGTGTGTGTGCATGTGTGTCTGTAGGGGTGTGTGTGTGAGGGTGTGTGTGCGTGTGTGTCGGTAGGTGTGCGTGTGTGTGTGCCTGTAGCTGTGTGTGTGTGCGTGTGTGTGTGCGTGTGTGTCTGTAGCTGTGTGGGTGTGAGTGTTTGAGTGAGTGTGTGTCTGTAGGTATCTGTGTCTGTGGATGTGTGTGTGTGTCTGTAGGTGTGCCTGTGTGTGTGTGTGTGTGTCTGTTTGTGTGCGTGTGTGTGTGTCTGTAGCTGTGTGTGTTTGTGTCTGTGTGTGTGTGTGTGCGTGTCTATAGCTGTGTCAGTGTGTGTGTGTGTGTGTGTCTGTGTGTGTGTGCGTGTGTGTCTGTAGCTGTGTGTGTGTGTGTGCTTGGGTGTCTGTAGGTATGTGTGTGCGCGTTTCTGTAGGTGTGTGATTGTGTGTATGTACGTGTGTATAAGAGTTTGTGTGTGTGTGAGTCTGTGTGTGTGTGTGTGTGTGTGTGCATATGAGTGATTGTGTCAGTGTGTGCATGTGTGCATATAAGTAGATTTGTGTGTATGTGTGTGCATTAGTGTATGCATGTGTGAGTATGCGTGAGTGCATGTGAGTAAGTGTGTGAACATGTGTGTGTGCATGAGGGTTTGTGTGCGTGAGTGCATGCAAGTAAGTGTGTGAATGTGTGTGTGCATGGGTGTATGCATGTGTGAGTATGTCTGAGTGTGTGTGAGTGTGCGTGAGTGTATGTGTGCGAGTATGTGTGTGTGTGAAGGTGTGTGTGAGTGTATGTGTGTGATTATGAGAGTGTGTGTTTGTGTGTGTGTGCAGATGTGCGTGTGTGTAAGTGTGTGAATGTGTGTGTGTGCAAGTGTGTGAATGTGTATGTATGTATGTCTGATTGTGTGCAAATGTGTGTGTAAGTGAGTGTGTGTGATTGTGAGTGAATGTTTGTGTGAGTTAGTGTGTGAGTGTGTGAATGTGTGTGATTATCTGTGATTGTGTGTGTGTGTGTGTGTGTGTGTGTGAGTATTTCTGAGAGTGTGTTTGTGCGAATGTGTGTGCGTGTAAGTGTGAGTGTGTGTGATTGTGTGTGTGAGTAAGTGTGTGAATGTGTGTGATTATGTGTGCATGTGTGTGAATGTGTTTCTGCGAGTGTGTGTAAGTGTGTGCTGGTGCATGTGTGTGTGAGTGTATGCGTGTGTGAGTATGCGTGAGTGCATGTGAGTAAGTGTGTGAATTTGTGTGTATGCGTGAGGGTTTGTGTGTGTGAGTGCATGTGAGTAAGGGTGCAAATGTGTGTGTGCATGGGTGTATGCGTGTGTGTGTGTGTGAGTGTGTGTGTGTGTGAAGATGTAAGTGTGTGTGTGTGTATATGTGTGCGTGTGTGTTTACATGTGTAAATGTGTAAACATGTACGAACATGTGTGTGTGTGCATGAGTGTATGCGTGTGTGAGCATACGTGAGTGCATGTGAGTAAGCGTGGAAGAACAAAACACATCTCTACTTGTGAGAGAAATAAACTTAAAATCCATGTATAATGAAATGACTGTAGAAAGTCCCCAAACAGTCACACAGCCAGCGTATAAATTAGCAAATCAAAGGGCCAGCGCTACCTTCCCAGACTAAGGGGCTCTGGATGTCAGATACAGGGGAAAATCTAACGGAGAAAAAAAACTATTGTGTGTGCGTTGCCCAGGATATGTAACCATTAACACTGTCTATTTGCTAAACCACTGACATTGTCCTGTCTAATCGTTAAATCATTAACACTGGTCGCTATCCTTTGAAGCCATTTGAAACTATTGTAATTGCCCAAGTTTCTGTCCCGAACCTTTTGCTATATCTACGTGTGTAAAGAGGTGTTAGCCAGAGTGCCGGCTAGCTCCGCTGTAAGCTGCTGGGCTCTCCGTGATATCACAAGTATAATAAACGGCTTCCGAGGCAAACCTCCTGGGTCTGAGTGTTCACTCCGTTTTCTCACAACAGTAAGTGTGTGAATGAGTATATGCATTTATGAGTATGTGTGAGCGTGTCAGTATGTGTGAGTAAGTGTATGTGTGTGTGAATATATGTGTGAGTGTGAGTGTGTGTGGTTGTGTTAGTGTCTGTGTGTGAGTAACTGTGTGTGTGAGAGTAACTGTGTGTGTGAGTGTGAGTAAGTGTATGTGTGTGTGAATATATGTGTGAGTGTGTGTGGTTGTGTTAGTGTGTGTGTGTGTAACTGTGTGTGTGAGAGTAACTGTGTGTGTGAGTGTGAGTAAATGTATGTGTGTGTGAATATATGTGTGAGTGTGAGTGTGTGTGGTTGTGTTAGTGTGTGTGTGTGAGTAACTGTGTGTGTGAGAGTAACTGTGTGTGTGAGTGTGAGTAAGTGTATGTGTGTGTGAATATATGTGTGAGTGTGAGTGTGTGTGGTTGTGTTTGTGTGTGTGAGTAACTGTGTGTGTGAGAGTAACTGTGTGTGTGAGTGTGAGTAAGTGTATGTGTGTGTGAATATATGTGTGTGTGTGTGGTTGTGTTAGTGTGTGTGTGTGAGTAACTGTGTGTGTGAGTAACTGTGTGTGTGAGTGTAAGTGTATGTGTGTGTGAATATATGTGTGTGTGTGGTTGTGTTAGTGTGTGTGTGTGAGTAACTGTGTGTGTGAGAGTAACTGTGTGTGTGAGTGTGAGTAAGTGTATGTGTGTGTGAATATATGTGTGTGTGTGGTTGTGTTAGTGTGTGTGTGAGTAACTGTGTGTGTGAGAGTAACTGTGTGTGTGAGTGTGTGTAAATGTATGTGTGTGTGTGTGTAAGTGTGCAAAGGTGTGTGTGTGCAAGTGTGTGAATGTGTGTGCGTGTGTGTGTGTAAGGTTCTGAGACTGTGTATGTGTTTGTGTGTGAATGTGTGTGTGTGCAATTATATGAATGTGTGCGTATGTATGTCTGATTGTGTGCGAATGTGTGTGTGTGTAAGCATGAGTGTGTGATTGTGAGTGAATGTGTTGTGTGTGAGTAAGTGTGTGAATATGTGTGAGTGTGTGTGTGTGTGAAGGTGTGTGAGTGTGTGTACAAGTGTGCGAAGGTGTTTGAGCGTGTGTGTGTAAGTGTGTGAATGTGTGTGAGTGTGTGAGGTTCTGAGACTGAGTGTGCTTTTGTGTGTGAATGTGTGTGTGAGCATATGTGAGTATGTGAACATGTGTGTGCATGAGTGTATGCGTGTGTGAGTATGCGTGTGTGAGTATGTCTGAACATGTGTAAGTGTTTTAACGCACGTGTGAGTATGTGTTAGTGTGTGTGAATATATGTGTGAGTGTGTGTAAGTGTGCATGAGTGTGTGTGAGTAAGTGTGTGTGTGTGTGTGTGATTGCGTGTGAATGTGTGTAAGTGTGTGAATGTGTCTGATTATGTGTGAGTGTGTGTGAATGTGTTTCTGAGAGTGAGTGTGTGATTGTGTGTGATTGTGTGTGAATGTGTGTGTGAAGGTGTGTGAGTAAGTCTGTGAATATGTGTGTGAGTGTGTGTGTATGCGTGTGTGTTTCTGAGAGTGAGTATGTGTTTGTGTGTGATTGTGTGTGAATGTGTGTGTAAGTGTGTGCGGGTGTGTGTGTTTCTGAGAGTGAGTGTGTGATTGTGTGTGAATGTGTGTGTGTAAGTGTGTGAGGGTTTGTGTGTGAGTAAATGTGTGAATGAGTATGTGTGTGTGAGTGTATGTGAGTAGGTGTGTGAACATGTGTGTGTGTGCATGTGTGAGTATGGGTGTGAGCTCTCACTCACATACACACTTATACACACTCACATACACACACATACATACACACTTACACACACTTACATAAACACACTCTTACACTCACTCACATACACACACACACACTCACACTCACACATACACTCACATAAACACACACTCACATACACACACTCACATACATACACACTCACACACACACTTAAACACACACTTAAACACACACTTACACACACTCACATACACACTCACACTCACTCACATACACACACACACTTACACACACTCATATATACACACACTTAAACGCACACTTACACACACACTCACACACACACTCACACATATACTCACATAAACACACACACACACACTCACACTTACACACACTCATATACACACACACAAACACACACTTATACGCACTCACATACACACACTCACTCACACTCACACACACACACAAATACTCACACACTCACATACATACACACACACTCACACTTATACTCATATACACTTTTACACACACTCACATACACACTTTCACACACTCACATACACATTCACACTCACATACACACTTACACACACATACTTTCACACACTCACATACACACATTCACACACACACACTCACTCACACACACACTCACATACATACACACAAACAGTCTCACACACTCACATACACATACACTCACACACATTAACACACACACACATACACACTCTCATACACTCACACACACTCACGTACATACACTCACATACACATACACTCACACACTCACATACACATACACTCAAACACACACACTCACACTCACACACAGTCTCACACACACACACACTCACATACACACACATAAACACTCACATTCACACACACATACACTCACATACACACACACACTCACATACACACTTACACACACTTTCACACACACATACACACACACTCACATACACACTTTCACACACACACACTCACATACACATTCACACACATTCACTCACACACACTCACATACATACACACACACTCTCACACACTCACACACACATACACTCACACACTCACATACACATACACTCAAACACACACACACACACACATACACTTACACACATAAACACTCACATTCACACACACATACACACACACTCACATACACACTTACACACACATTCACACGCTCACACATACACACACATAAACACTCACAAACACTCACACACACATACACTCACATGCACACACACTCACATACACACTTATACACACTCACATAAACTCACGTACACATACACACACTCACATACACTCTCTCACACACACATACACACTTTCACACACACACTCACATACAAACTTACACACTGTCACTCACTCATTCACACACTCACACACAATCATATACACACACTCACATACACACTTACACACACACACATACACACACAAACATTCACATACACACACACTCACATACGCATTCACACACACACACTTACATACACTTACACTAACACACACTCACACAAACACACACTCACATACATATACTCAGACACACACAGAAACATTCTCACTCACACACACTCACTCTCTCACACTCACACATACATACACATACACACACACACACATACACACACACATACATATACACTCACACTCATACTCTCTCACACACACACTCCCACTCACACACATATAAACACACACACACATTCACGCTCACACAAACCCACATGCTCACTCACACACACCCACACTCAAACACACACACTCCCACACACACTCACATCTTACACTTACACTCACACATTTACGCTCACACACACACACTCACTCACACTTGCAAACACTCAGAAACACACCCTCACATACACATTCACAGACGCACACACACATACACAAACGGTCACATTGACGCACACACACATACTCACATACACACACATACCTACACTCACTCACACACACACTCACATATGCACACACTCACACTTTCACTCATACACACTCACACCCCCACGTACACACACAAACACTCACACACATACTCATGCACACTCACACACTCATACACACACACATCATCCACACCCACTCACACACAAACACACACACATTCACACCCACTCACATTCACACACTCATGCTCATACCCATTCACACACACACATCATCCACACTCAGACACAAACACACAGTCTCACACACGTGTGCACACACACTCACACACATTCACACACATCATCCACACTCCGACACACACAATCACACACACTCAGACACAAACTCTCACTCACACATGAACACACACTTACGCTCACTCTCTCTCACACATACATGCACACTCACACACATGCACACGCACACTCACACACATGCACACATACACACACACACACTCACATACACATACACACTTACACTCACAGTCACGCACACACGCGCTCACACTCACACAGAAGCACTTACACACATCATCCACACTCAGCCACACACATACACACACACATCCACAATCAGACACACATACACACACTCACACACTCATATAAGCTCCCACACATTCTCCCACACATCCACACACATATTTGCACACACACACACTCACACTCACAGACACATACGCTCAGTTATATGCAGACACACACATACACATATTCATGTGCACACACACAAATACACACATACTGTCACATATGTGTGCACACACACACACACAGGCATGCTCACAGACACACACAATCAGCTACACACAGACACGCGCACACATTTGCACTCACACACACACACACAAACACTCACTCACACATAAACACACACACTAACTCTCACACACACCCACATACACACACTCACACACACATGCACTCACACACACACAGTCAGTTACATGCAGACACACACACACACACACACACACTCTCTCTCTCACACAGACACTCACAGACACACATACACACACATAAAGGAACACAGACACATTCCCCTGCTCTGTATCACATCACTGATCTCTGGCAGTGTGCCCATTGTGCCCGTGGAGTTTGGAGTCTGAATGTTGCAATCAAAGTCCCATCTAGCCACTGCTCAATGGCATCACCATCAATGAATCCCCCACTATCAACATCCTGGTGGTTACCATTGACCAGAAACTGAACTGGGACCAGCCATATAAATACTGTGGCTACAAGAGCAGGTCAGAGGCTGGGAATCCTGCGGAGAGTAACTCACCTCCTGACTCCCCCCAAAGCCTGTCCACCATCGACAAGGCACCAGTCAGGAGTGTGATGGAATACTCCCCACTTGCCTGGATGAGTGCGGCTCCCACAACACTCAAGAAGCTCGACACCATCCGGGACAAAGCAGCCCCGCTCGATCGGCACCTCATCCACAAACATTCACTCCCTCCACCACCGACGCACAGTAGCTGCAGTGTGTGTACCATCTACAAGATGCACTGCAGCAACTCGCCAAGGCTCCTTCGACAGCGCCGCCCAAACCCACCTCCTCTACCGTCTAGAAGGACGAGGGCAGCAGACACATGGGGAACAACCACCACCTGGAAGTTCCCCTCCGAGCCCCTCACCATCCCGACTTGGAAATATATCGGCCGTTCCTTCACTGTCGCTGGGGTCAAAATCCTGGAACTCCCTCCCTAACAGCGCCGTGGGTGTACCTACACCACACGGGACAAAATCCTGGAACTCCCTCCCTAACAGCGCCGTGGGTGTACCTACACCACACGGGACAAAATCCTGGAACTCCCTCCCTAACAGCGCCGTGGGTGTACCTACACCACACGGGACAAAATCCTGGAACTCCCTCCCTAACAGCGCCGTGGGTGTACCTACACCACACAGACAAAATCCTGGAACTCCCTCCCTAACAGCGCCGTGGGTGTACCTACATCACACGGGGACAAAATCCTGGAACTCCCTCCCTAACAGCGCCGTGGGTGTACCTACACCACACGGGACAAAACCCTGGAACTCCCTCCCTAACAGCGCCGTGGGTGTACCTACACCACACAGACAAAACCCTGGAACTCCCTCCCTAACAGCGCCGTGGGTGTACCTACACCACACGGGGGCTGCAGCGGCTCCAGAAGGCGGCTCACCCACCACCTTCTCGAGGGGGCAATTAGGGACGGGCAGTAAACGCTGGGCCCACCTCCTGTGAAAGATTACAAGCGAGGTGTCGGTGTAAATGGTAGCAAGAAACACAACTGTGGCTCTGATGGACACGAAATCTCTGCTGCCTTAAAGGCAGGACGCTCGCTGTCTCCCTCCCTCTCTCCCCTTTCCCTCTCATCTCCAGACAATCGCAGTCAGTCAGCTTCGTCTTACACCGGGGCCCTGCGTTGTTCAGCCCTCCCTCTGCCGGACCTAGGACCAGCTCCCTGTCCTCCCTTGACCACGCGCCTCCCCTCCCCTCCCCAAGGCCCCTTCTCCTAAGCCAACCCCGCCTCCTCCAGCCTCACCCGCTCGGCCTCAGCGCTACCCCCAGGCTGCCTTACAGGGCCGAGGCGGGGTAGCAGGGTGGGTGGGTGTCCTGACCCGGCGACTCTCCCATCGCTCCCACTGCCTTGGCGTCAGGGGTAGAAGCAGGCCCATTGCCCCCTCTCGGAGCTCTGCACCGTGTCGTTACTCCAGACGTGTTGGCGTCTCTGCGGGCCCAGCCTTTCAGACAGGCCCAAATTCTGTCTCGCTCTCCCTGTCTCTCCCTCCCTGGCTCTCTATATCTCTCTGTCTCTCTCTCTCTCCGGCTCACACTCTATCTATCTATCTCTCTCTCTGTCTGGCTAGCACTCTGTCAGTCTCTCCCTGTCCCACTCTTCATCTTTCTCTCCCTGTCGCACTCTCTCTCTGTTCTTATCTGTCACTCATGCCTCTCTCTGTCTGTCCCTCTCCCGCTCTTCAAACCCATCTCTCACTGTCTCTCTGCTTTCTCCTGTCTCTGTCTGTCCCTCTCCCTCTCTTCAATCCCATCTCTCACTGTGTCTCTGCTTTCTCCCGTCTGTCTGTCCCTCTCCCTCTCTTCAAACCATCTCTCACTGTCTCTCTGCTTTCTCCCGTCTGTCTGTCCCTCTCCCTCTCTTCAAACCATCTCTCACTCTGTCTCTCTGCTTTCTCCCCTCTGTCTGTCCCTCTCCCTCTCCTCAAACCCATCTCTCACTGTCTCTCTGCTTTCTCCTCTCTCTGTCCCTCTCCCTCTCTTCAAACCCATCTCTCACTGTCTCTCTGCTTTCTCCTCTCTGTCTGTCCCTCTCCCTCTCTTCAAACCCATCTCTCACTGTCTCTCTCTGCTTTCTCCTCTCTGTCTGTCCCTCTCCCTCTCTTCAAACCCATCTCTCACTGTCTCTCTGCTTTCTCCCGTCTGTCTGTCCCTCTCCCTCTCTTCAAACCCATCTCTCACTGTCTCTCTGCTTTCTCCCGTCTGTCTGTCTGTCCCTCTCCCTCTCTTCAAACCATCTCTCACTGTCTCTCTGCTTTCTCCCGTCTGTCTGTCTGTCCCTCTCCCTCTCTTCAAACCCATCTCTCACTGTGTCTCTGCTTTCTCCCCTCTCTGTCTGTCCCTCTCCCTCACCTCAAACCCATCTCTCACTCTGTCTCTCTGCTTTCTCCCGTCTGTCTGTCCCTCTCTCTCTCTTCAAACCCATCTCTCACTCTGTCTCTGCTTTCTCCCATCTCTCTCTCTCTCTCTCTGTCTTCACGCAGTCTCTTTCTGTCTCTCCCTCCCATCTCTCTCAGTCGATGTGTAAATGATACTCACTGGGTGTGAATGGAAACGGCAAACTGACAGCTCCCTCAAATGGTCACCAGATCGGCGAACAATGGGGGCTTGTCTCTGGCGTAATTCCCCACCCCCACCGCCCATTAATTGCCCCATTTATCTGATATTGGAGCAGCCTTGCTAGTTAAATATTTAAGCGTTATATACATTAACCCCACGGTCTGAAATATCTGGCTGCAATGTCTGGGAATCAGGGAATGATGACAGGATACTATGGGGGAAGGTCTGAGCCCTGCATGCCTCAAACCCATCGAGTGACGCACTGGCTTCGATGGGGAAATTTCCCCCCCCTCTCTGCCCCCCCCCCCCCCACCCAGGTGCCGCGGCCCCATCTTGGCCACCCACCCCCCAGCTTGAAAATTAATCAGCTTCTGTGTGGATTGGGATCAGTGCGGAAAGGCGGGCTGTTCGTTTTTGGCTTTCTGTCTGCAGATCGCCCAACAGGCCACGTGCACCCCCCATCCCGACCCAGAACTTTTTCGGCCGCTCCTGCACCGCCGCTGGGTTCCAAACCCCTGGAACTCCCTCCCTGACGGCACTGCAGAGGTGGGGGATTCCAGGAGGCAGCTCTGCTAACCCTGCACATCCCCCCCCCACCCCCCGACCCCACCACCACCCTGACCTCAGGATGTGTGGGGGAGGGGGGGGAAAGCAATGGACATCGACGGCGAGCCGGCCGGGGGAGGGGGCGAGGGGTCGGGGGATGGTATGGGGGGCGGAGCACGATCGGGGGGGCAGCCATTCCCGCTGGCTCACATCCTGAGATCGGGGGGTGGGTGGGCGGGGTGGGGGTGCAGGGTCAGCAGAGCCGCCTCCTGGAATCCCCCGCCCCCCCACCCACCTCTGCCGTGCCGTCAGGGAGGGAGTTCCAGGGTTTGGAACCCAGCGACGGTGAAGGAGCGGCCGATATAGTTCTGAGTCAGGATGGGGTGCACGTGGCCTGTTGGGTGATCTGCAGACAGTTGACAGGGATGGTTTGAGGGGGGGGGCAGGGGGCGAAGGGAGGGAGGCTGATCGAAGGCGATGGGGCAATAGGAGCGTTGGAGGCGCCGGGGGTGGGAACATTCTCACGCAGCGAGCGGGGGTGGGGGGAGGGGGCGAGGGTTGGTTGAGGTCATTGAGAGGGAATTGGGACGTTGCACGAGGTGGGTGGGGGAAGGGGAGAGGGGGTGGGGCAGGGGGAGCGACCGGAGGGGTGGGCCGGGGGGGGAGGGTGGTGGGGTGGATCCGCTACGTTTACCCTCGAATGGCGGCCGACGCGGACTCTCTATTCGGCGATGCCCCCCCACCCCCGCCCCCCCGAACGCTCACCCCACAAGCCAAAGCAAGACGCAGGGCACAGGTCAGGCAGGGTAAAGCAAGCGGTGGCTTTATTTACAACCTCTTCTGCCGCAGGCACAGCTCACACCAAACTCCACCACAAGGAAGGGGAGCGCCAGGCGATGGTTCCAAGGTCCTTCCAGCGGCGCTTCAGACTCTCCTTCATCCGTCACCTTCCAGCTCCTTCCGGAGGCGCTGAGGCGGTGGCCGAACGATCTCCGATCGGGCGGTGCGAGAACCCGCGTGGATTCCAACCCCCCCTCCCCTCCTCCGCTACCGGCGTCGAAGCCTCGAAGGCCCCAGGGCTGGCGGGCAAGAGGTGCCCGAGCGGGGTTGGGGTTACGGGGTGGGTGGGGGAGGATCGGCGGGGTTGGGAATACAGTGGGGGGGATCGGCGAGGTGGGGAATACAGTGGGGGGGTATCGGCGGGGTGGGGAATACAGTGGGAGGGATCGACGGGGTTGGGAATACAGTGGGGGGATCGGCGGGGTTGGGATTACAGTGGGAGGGATCGACGGGGTTGGGAATACAGTGGGGGGATCGGCGGGGTTCAGAATACAGTGGGGGGGTATCGGCGGGATTGGGATTACAGTGGGGGGGATCGGCGGGGTTGGGAATACAGTGGGGGGGATCGGCGGGGTTGGGAATACAGTGGGGGTTATCGGCGGGGTTGGGAATACAGTGGGGGGGATCGGCGGGGTTGGGAATACAGTGGGGGGGATCGGCGGGGTTGGGAATACAGTGGGAGGGATCGGCGGGGTTGGGAATACAGTGGGGGGGATCGGCGGGGTTGGGAATACAGTGGGGGGGATCGGCAGGGTTGGGAATACAGTGGGGGGGATCGGCGGGGTTGGGATTACAGTGGGGGGGATCGGCGGTGTTGGGATTACAGTGGGGGGGACCGGCGGGGTTGGGAATACAGTGGGGGGGATCGGCGGGGTGGGGATTACAGTGGGGGGGGATGGGCGGGGTTGGGAATACAGTGGGGGGGATCGGCGGGGTTGGGATTACAGTGGGGGGGATCGGCGGGGTTGGGATTACAGTGGGGGGGATCGGCGGGGTTGGGATTACAGTGGGGGGGATCGGCGGGGTTGGGATTACAGTGGGGGGGATCGGCGGGGTTGGGATTACAGTGGGGGGGATCGGCGGGGTTGGGATTACAGTGGGGGGGATCGGCGGGGTTGGGATTACAGTGGGGGGGGGATCGGCGGGGTTGGGAATACAGTGGGGGGTATTGGCGGGGTTCGGAATACAGTGGGGGGTATTGGCAGGGTTGGGAATACAGTGGGCGGTATCGGCGGGGTTGGGAATACAGTGGGGGGTATCGGCGGGGTTGGGATTACAGTGGGGGGTTATCGGCGGGGTGGGGATTACAGTGGGAGGGAACGGCGGGGGTTGGGAATACAGTGGGGGGTATTGGCGGGGTTGGGATTACAGTAGGGGGGGGGGGGACCGGCAGTGGGGGGGAGGGGGCAGACACAAGGAATAACTTTACTTAAAACACAAAAAAAAAACGCGGCAGGCAGTAATGGTCCTTAATCCGCCCCCCGCGAGGAGAGTGTGGGGGGTGGATGGGGAATGAAGAATTGTTTCGATTGGACCAGGAGAGAGAGAGAGAGAGAGAGAGAGAGAGAGAGAGAGAGCGGGGGGATGGGCTGCGGATATGGGGTCTGACTGCATTGCTCTATCTAGAACCCTCTTTCGACCCCACCACCACTGCAGGGCGGATGGGGCAGTGCAACAAGGGACACAGTCCAAGATTTACACCCCTCCCTGCGTGAAGGGGCGCTTCCCCCCCCAGCCGAATAGGCTGGCTTCGAAATTTTAAGTTTCTTCTCCCTTGTTCTGGGCCCCCTCTGCCTACCTCACCCGCTGTCACCTCAGCCCCTATCAGATCCCTTAACGCAACTCAACCCCACCCCGGTCAGACCACCCCCACCACCCCCCTTAACTTTCCTCCGCTCCAGGGGGCACAAGCCTCGTCTGTTTTGACCTGTCCACGTAATTTAACCCTCTCAGCCTCCCCGGGGTGGGGGAGGGGGAGATGGATACTGCGGAACACGCACCGCACCCCGCTAGACCAGCCTTTGGTTGCCCGTCCCTAATTGCCCCCCTTCAGAAGGTGGTGGGTGAGATGCCTTCATGAGCCGCTGCAGTCCCCGTGTGGTGTAGGTACACCCACGGCGCTGTTAGGGAGGGAGTTCCAGGATTTTGTCCCCGTGTGGTGTAGGTACACCCACGGCGCTGTTAGGGAGGGAGTTCCAGGATTTTGTCCCCTGTGTAGTGTAGGTACACCCACATCGCTGTAGGGAGGGAGTTCCAGGATTTTGTCCCTGTGTGGTGTAGGTACACCCACGGCGCTGTTAGGGAGGGAGTTCCAGGATTTTGTCCCCGTGTGGTGTAGGTACACCCATGGCGCTGTTAGGGAGGGAGTTCCAGGATTTTGTCCCCACGTGGTGTAGGTACACCCACGGCGCTGTTAGGGAGGGAGTTCCAGGATTTTGTCCGTGTGGTGTAGGTACACCCACAGCGCTGTTAGGGAGGGAGTTCCAGGATTTTGTCCCGTGTGGTGTAGGTACACCCACAGCGCTGTTAGGGTTGGAGTTCCAGGATTTTGTCCGTGTGGTGTAGGTACACCCACGGCGCTGTTAGAGAGGGAGTTCCAGGATTTTGTCCCGTGTGGTGTAGGTACATCCACGGTGCTGTTAGAGAGGGAGTTCCAGCATTTTGTCCCCGTGTGGTGTAGGTACACCCACGGCGCTGTTAGGGAGGGAGTTCCAGGATTTTGTCCCCGTGTGGTGTAGGTACACCCACGGCGCTGTTAGGGAGGGAGTTCCAGCATTTTGTCCCCGTGTGGTGTAGGTACCACCCACGGCGCTGTTAGGGAGGGAGTTCCAGGATTTTGTCCCATGTGGTGTACGTACACCCACGGTGCTGTTAGGGAGGGAGTTCCAGGATTTTGTCCCCCGTGTGGTGTAGGTACACCCCACGGCGCTGTTAGGGAGGGAGTTCCAGGGTTTTGTCCCCGTGTGGTGTAGGTACACCCACAGCGCTGTTAGGGAGGGAGTTCCAGGATTTTGTCCCGTGTGGTGTAGGTACACCCACGGCGCTGTTAGGGAGGGATTTAGGGAGGAAATTCCTCCTCCTCTCCGTCTTCAACGGGAGACCCCCTCGTTCTGAAACTGTGCCCCCCTCGCCCCCCTCCGTCCTCGTTCTAGATAACCCCCCCCCGCCCCCCCACGTGGGGGGAAACGTCCTCCCCAGCATCCACCCTGTCGAGCCCCCTACCCCCCTCTGTCTCGATAAGATCGCCTCTCGTTCGTCCAAACCCCAATGGGTAACAGGGCCCGACCTGCTCAACCTCTCTCCTCACGAGACAAACCCCCCCCTTCTTCCCAGGAATCGGCCGAGCTAAGCTTCTCTGAACGGCCTCCGGTGATGGAGTGAGGACTTGCCTTTAAAACAGCGCCAGTCACATCCCCAAGGGCTTTCAGAGGGGGGGCGGGGCCGGGGGGGGGGCATTATCAGACA
>JANJGN010005501.1:0-19568 GCA_026770705.1 Isurus oxyrinchus | reverse complement strand
AGTCCAGGAAGAGATTACAGAGATGGGGCGGGTTGAGGGCCTCGAGGAGATTACAGAGATGGGGAGGGGTGTAGTCCAGGAAGCGATTACAGAGATTGGGCGGGTTGAGGGCCTCGAGGAGATTAAAGAGATGGGGAGGTGTGTTGGCCAGGAGGAGATTACAAATATGGTGAGGGGTGTAGGCCAGGAAGATATTACAGATATGGGGATGAGTGTAGGCAAGGAGGAGATTACAGAGATGGGGAGGGGTGTAGGCCTGGGGGAGATTACATTGATGGGGAGGAGTGTAGGCCAGGAAGAGATTACAGAGATGGGGAGGGTTGTAAGCCTGGAGGAGATTGCAGAGATAGGGAGGGTTGTGGGCCTGGAGGAGATTACAGAGAGAGGGAGGGGTATCGGCCATTAAGAAATTACAGAGATGGGGAGGGGTGTAGGCCTGGAGGAGATGACAGAGATGGGGAAGGGTTTAGGCCTGGAGGAGCTTACAGAGATGGGGAGGTTTCTGGGCCTGGAGGAGATTACAGAGATGGGGATGTTTGCAGGCCTCGGGCAGATTACAGAGATGGGGAGGGGTGTAGGCCTGCAGGAGATTACAGAGATGGGGAGTGGTGTAGGCCAGGAAGAGAATACAGTGATGCAGAGAGGTGTGGGCCAGGAAGCGATTACCAAGATGGGGAGGGGTGAAGGCCTGGAGGAGATTACAGAGATGGGAAGTGTTTTAGGCCTGGAGCTGATTACAGAGATGGGGAGGGTTGTAGGTCTGGAGGAGATTACAGAGATGGAGAGGGGTTTAGGCCTGTAGGAGATTACAGAGATAGGGATTGTTGTCTGCATGGAAGGGATTACAGAGATGGGGAAGGGTGAAGGCCTGTAGGAGATTACGTAGATGGGGAGGGGTGTAGGCCTGGGGGAGATTACAGAGATGGAGAGGGTTGTGGGCATGGAGGAAATTACAGCGATGGGGAGGGGTGCAGGGCTGGGGGAGATTACAGAGATGGGGAGTGTTGTGGGCCTGGGGGAAATTACAGAGATAGTGAGGGGTGGAGGCCTGGAGGAGATTACTGAGATGGGGAGGGTTTAGGCCAGGGAGAGATTACAGAGATGGGGAGGGCTTTAGGCCTCGAGGAGAATACAGAGATGGGGTGGGGTGTAGGCCAGGAGGAGATTACAGAGATGGGGAGGGTTGTGGGCATGGACGAGATTACAGAGATGGGGAGGGGTGTAGGCCTGGAGGAGATTACTGAGATGGGGAGGAGTGTAGGCCAGGAAGAGATTACAGAGATGGGGAGGGGTGTAAGCCTGGAGGAGATTACAGAGATGGGTAGGGGTGTCGGCCAGTAGGAGATTAAAGAGATGGAAAGGGGAGTAGGCCTGGGGGAGATTACAGAGATGGGGAGGGGTGTAGGCCAGGAAGAGATTACAGAGATGGGGAGGGGTGTAGGCCTCGGGGAGATTACAGAGATGTGGAGGGGTGTAGTCCTGGGGGAGATTACAGAGATGGGGAGGGGTGTAGGCCTGGGGCAGATTACAGAGATGGGGAGTGGTGTAGGCCAGGAAGAGATTACAGAGCTGGGGAGGGGTGTAGGCCTGGGGGAGATTGTAGAGATGCGGAGGTGTATAGTCCAGGAAGCGAATACAGAGATGGGGAGGGTTGTGGGCCTGGAGGAGGGAACAGAGATGGGGAGGTGTGTCGGCCAGGAAGAGAATACAGAGATGTGGAGGTGTGTGGGCCAGGAAGAGATTACCCAGATGGTGAGGGGTGTAGGCCTGGAGGAGATTACACATGTGGTGAGGGTTGTAGGGCAGGAAGAGATTACAGAGATGGGGAGGGTTGTGGGCCTGGAGGAGATTACAGTGATTTGGAGGGGTGTTGGCCAGGAGGACATTAAAGAGATGTGGAGGGTTTTAGGCCAGGAAGAGATTACAGAGATGGGGAGGGGTGTAGGCCTGGGTGAGATTACATTGATGGGGAGGAGTGTAGGCCAGGAAGAGATTACAGAGATGGGGAGGGTTGTGGGCCTGGAGGAGATTACAGAGATAGGGAGGGGTATCGGCCATTAAGAAATTACAGAGATGGGGAGGGATGTGGGCCAGGAATAGATTACAGAGATGGGAAGGGGTGTAGGCCTAGAAGACATTACGGAGATGGGGAGGGGTTTAGGCCTGGAGGAGTTTACAGAAATATTGAAGGTTGTGGGCCTGGAGGAGATTACAGAGATAGGGAGGGGTATAGGCCAGGAAGAGATTACAGAGATGGGGATGGGTTTAGGCCTGGATGAGATTACAGAGATGGGGAGTGATGTAGGCCAGGAAGAGATTACAGAGATGGGGGTGGGGTTTAGTCCTGGAGGAGATTACAGAGATGGGGAGGGGTGTAGGCCTGGAGGAGATTACAGAGATGGGGCGGGGTTTAGGCCTGTGGGAGATTACAGAGATGGGGATGGTTGTGTGCATGGAAGAGATTACAGAGATGGGGAAGGGTGTAGGCCTGTAGGAGATTATGTAGATGGGGAGGGGTGTAGGCCTGGGGGAGATTACAGAGATGGAGAGGTTTGTGGGCATGGAGGAAATTACAGCGATGGGGAGGGGTGCAGTCCTGGGGGAGATGACAGAGATGGGGAGTGTTGTGGGCCTGGGGGAAATTACAGAGATAGTGAGGGGTGGAGACCTGGAGGAGATTACAGAGATGGGGAGGGGTGTAGTCCAGGAAGAGATTACAGAGAAGGGGCGGGTTGAGGGCCTCGAGGAGATTAAAGAGATGAGGAGGGGTGTAGGCCAGGAGGAGATTACAAAGATGCGGAGGGTTGTAGGCCAGGAAGAGATTACATATATGTGCAGGAGTGTAGGCAAGGAGGAGATTACAGAGATGGGGAGGGGCATAGGCCTAGGGGAGATTACATTGATGGGGAGGGTTGTGGGGAAGGAAGAGATTACAGAGATGGGGAGGGGTGTAGCCCTGGGGGAGATTACATTGATGGGGAGGGGTGTAGGCCAGGAAGAGATTACAGAGATGGGGAGGGGTGTAAGCCTGGAGGAGATTACAGAGATGGGGAGGGTTGTCGGCCAGTAGGAGATTAAAGAGATGGAAAGGGGTGTAGGCCTGGGGGAGATTACGGAGATGGGGAGGGGTGTGGGCCAGGAAGAGATTACAGAGATGGGGAGGTTTGCAGGGTTGGGGGAGATTACAGAGATGGGGAGGGGTGTAGGCCAGGCAGAGATTACAGAGATGGGGAGGGTTGTGGGCATGGAGGAGATACAGCGATGGGGAGGGGTGTAGGCCTGGAGGAGATTACTGAGATGGGGAGGGGTGTAGTCCAGGAAGAGATTACAGAGATGGGGCGGGTTGAGGGCCTCGAGGAGATTACAGAGATGGGGAGGGGTGTAGTCCAGGAAGCGATTACAGAGATGGGGCGGGTTGAGGGCCTCGAGGAGATTAAAGGGATGGGGAGGGGTGTTGGCCAGGAGGAGATTACAAATATGGTGAGGGGTGTAGGCCAGGAAGAGATTACAGATATGGGGAGGAGTGTAGGCAAGGAGGAGATTACAGAGATGGGGAGGGGTGTAGGCCTGGGGGAGATTACATTGATGGGGAGGAGTGTAGGCCAGGAAGAGATTACAGAGATGGCGAGGGTTGTAAGCCTGGAGGAGATTGCAGAGATAGGGAGGGTTGTGGGCCTGGAGGAGATTACAGAGATAGGGAGGGGTATTGGCCATTAAGAAATTACAGAGATGGGGAGGGGTGTAGGCCTGGAGGAGATGACAGAGATTGGGAAGGGTTTAGGCCTGGAGGAGCTTACAGGGATGGGGAGATTTGTGGGCCTGGAGGAGATTGCAGAGATGGGGATGTTTGCAGGCCTCGGGGAGATTACAGAGATGGGGAGGGGTGTAGGCCTGCAGGAGATTACAGAGATGGGGAGTGGTGTAGGCCAGGAAGAGAATACAGAGATGCGGAGTGGTGTGGGCCAGGAAGCGATTACCGAGATGGGGAGGGGTGTAGTCCAGGAAGCGATTACATAGATGGGGCGGGTTGAGGGCCTCGAGGAGATTAAAGAGATGGGGAGGGTTGTTGGCCAGGAGGAGATTACAAATATGGTGAGGGGTGTAGGCCAGGAAGAGATTACAGATATGGGGAGGAGTGTAGGCAAGGAGGAGATTACAGAGATGGGGAGGGGTGTAGGCCTGGGGGAGATTGCATTGATGGGGAGGAGTGTAGGCCAGGAAGAGATTACAGAGATGGGGAGGGTTGTGGGCCTGGAGGAGTTTACAGAGATAGGGCGGGGTATCGGCCATTAAGAAATTACAGAGATGGGGAGGGGTGTGGGCCAGGAATAGATTACCAAGATGGGAAGGGGTGTAGGCCTAGAAGAGATTACGGAGATGGGGAGGGGTTTAGGCCTGAAGGAGTTTACAGAGATAGGGAGGGTTGTGTGCCTGGAGGAGATTACAGAGATAGGGAGGGGTATGGGCCAGGAAGAGATTACAGAGATGGGGAGGAGTATAGCCCAGGAAGAGATTACAGAGATGGGGATGCGTTTAGGCCTGGATGAGATTACAGAGATGGGGAGTGATGTAGGCCAGGAAGAGATTACAGAGATGGGGGTGGGGTTTAGTCCTGGAGGAGATGACAGAGATGGGGAGGGGTCTAGGCCAGGAAGAGATTACAGAGATGGGGAGGGTTTTAGACCTGGAGGAGATTACAGAGATGGGAAGGGGTGTAGGCCTAGAAGAGATTACGGAGATGGGGAGGGTTTTAGGCCTGGAGGAGTTTACAGAGATAGGGAGGGTTGTGGGCCTGGAGGAGATTACAGAGATAGGGAGGGGTTTAGGCCTTTAGGAGATTACAGAGATGGGGATGGTTGTGTGCATGGAAGAGATTACAGAGATGGGGAGGGGTGTAGGCCTGTAGGAGATTACGTAGATGGGGAGGGGTGTAGGCCTGGGGGAGATTACAGAGATGGAGAGCGTTGTGGGCATGGAGGAAATTACAGCGATGGGGAGGGGTGTAGGCCCGGGAGAGATTATAGAGATGGGGAGGGGTGTAGGCCTGTGGGAGATTACAGAGATGGGGAGCGGTGTAGCCCAGGAAGAGATTACGGAGATGGGGAGGGGTGTAGGCCCGGGAGAGATTACAGCGATGGGGAGGGGTGTAGGCCAGGAAGAGATTAAAAAGATGGGGAGGGGTGTAGGCCTGGGGGAGATTACAGAGATGGGGAGATGGGTCGGCCTGTGGGACATTGCAGAGATGGGGAAGGGTGTAGGCCTGGTGGAGATTACAGAGATGGGGAGGTGTATAGTCCAGGAAGCGATTACAGAAATGGGGAGGGGTGAGGGCCAGGAGCAGATTACAGAGATGGGAAGGGGTGTAGGCCTGGGGGAGATTACAGAGATGGGAAGGGGTGTAGGCAGGAAGAGATTACAGAGATGCGGAGGTGTGTAGGCCTGGGGGAGATTACAGCGAGGGGGACGGGTGTAGGCCAGGAAGAGATTACAGAGATGTGGAGGGGTTTAGTTCTCGGGGAGATTACAGAGAGGGGGAGGGATGTCGGACTGGGGTTGATTACAGTTATGGGGATGGGTGTATGCCTGGGGGAGATTACAGAGATGGGGAGGGGTGTAGGCCAGGAAGAGATTAAAGAGATCGGGAGGTTTGTGGGCCTGGGTGAGATTACAGAGATGGGGAGGGGTGTAGGCCAGGAGGAGATTACAGAGATGGGGAGGGGTGTCGGCCTGGAGGACATTACAGAAATGGGGAGGGGTGAGGGCCAGGAGCAGATTACAGAGATGGGAAGGGGTGTAGGCCTGGGGGAGATTACAGAGATGGGGAGGGGTGTAGGCAGGAAGAGATTACAGAGAAGGGGAGGGGTGTAGGCCTGGGGGAGATTAAAGAGATGTGGAGGGGTGTAGGCCAGGAAGAGATTACAGAGATGGGGAGGGGTGTAGGCCTGGGGGAGATTACAGAGATGTGGAGGGGTGTAGTCCTGGGGGAGATTACAGAGATGGGGAGGAGTGTACGCCTGGGGCAGATTACAGAGATGGGGAGTGGTGTAGGCCAGGAAGAGAATACAGAGATGGGGAGGGTTGTGGGCCTGGAGGAGATTACAGAGATGGGGAGTGGTGTAGGCCAGGAAGAGATTACAGAGATGGAGAGGGGTGCAAGCCTGTGGGAGATTACGGAGATGGAGAGGGGTGTAAGCAAGGAAGAGATTACAGAGATGGGGAGGGGTGTAGGCCTGGGGCAGATTACAGAGATGGGGAGTGGTGTAGGCCAGGAAGAGATTACAGAGATGGGGAGGGTTGTGGGCCAGCAGGAGATGTGGAGGGGTGAAGGCCAGGAGGAGATTACAGAGATGGAGAGGGGTGCAGGCCGGGGGAAGATTACAGAGATGGTGAGGTGTGTAGCCCAGGAAGAGATTACAGAGATGCGGAGGTGTGTAGGCCTGGGGGAGATTACAGCGTTGGGGATGGGTGTAGGCCAGGAAGAGATTACAGAGATGGGGAGGGGTGTAGGCCTGGGGGAGATTACAGAGATGGGGAGGGATGTCGGACTGGGGTTGATTACTATTATGGGGATGGGTGTATGCCTGGGGGAGATTACAGAGATGGGGAGGAGTGTAGGCCAGGAAGAGATTAAAGAGATGGGGAGGGTTGTGGGCCTGGATGAGGTAACAGAGATGGGGAGGGGTGTAGGCCAGGAAGAGATTACAGAGATGGGGAGGGGTGTGGGCCTGGAAGAGATTACCGAGATGGGGAGCGTTGTAGGCCTGGAGGAGATTAAACATGTGGGGAGGGTTGTAGGCCTGGAAGAGATTACAGAGATGGGGAGGGGTGTGGGCCTGGAGGAGATTACAGAGATAGGGAGGGGTGTAGGCCAAATGGAGATTTCAGGGATGGGGAGGCGTTTAGGCCTTGAAGAGATTACAGTGATAAGGAGGGCTGTGGGCTTGGAGGAGATTCCAGATATAGGGAGGGGAGTAGGCCTGGAGGAGATTACAGAGATGGGGTTGGGATTAGGCCTGCAGGAGATTACAAAGATGGGGAGGGGTTTAGGCCTGGGGGAGATTACAGAAATGGGGATGGTTGTGGGCATGGAGGAAATTACAGAGATGGGGAGGGGTGTAGGCCTGGGGATATTAAAGAGATGGGGAGGGTTGTGGGCCTGGGGGAGATTACAGAGATGGGGACGGGTGTAGGCCAGGAAGAGATTACAGAAATGGGGAGGGGTGCAGTCCTGGGGGAGATTACAGAGATGGGGAGGGATGTCGGACTGGGGTTGATTACAGTTATGGGGATGGGTGTATGCCTGGGGGAGATTACAGAGATGGGGAGGGGTGTAGGCCAGGAAGAGATTAAAGAGATGGGGAGGGTTGTGGGCCTGGGTGAGATTACAGAGATGGGGAGGGGTGTAGGCCAGGAGGAGATTACAGAGATAGGGAGCATTGTGGGCCAGGGAGGAGATTACAGAGAAAGGGAGGGGTACAGGCAAGGAAGAGATTACAGAGATTGGGGGTTGTCGGCCAGGAAGAGTTTACAGAGATGGGGAGGGTTTTAGGCCAGGAAGAGAATACAGAGATGGGGAGGGGTGTAGGCAAGGAAGAGATTGCAGAGATTGTGAGGAGTTTAGGCCTGGTGGAGATTGCAGAGTTGGGGAGGGGTTTAGGCCTGGAGGAGGTTACAGAGATGGGGAGGTGTTTTGGCCTGGAGGAGATGACAGAGATGGGGAGGGTTGTGGGCATGGAGGAAAGTACAGCGATGGGGAGGGGTGTAGGCCTGGGGGAGATTACAGAGATGGGGAGGGGTGTAGCCCAGATAGAGATTACAGAGATGGGGAGGGGTGTCGGCGCGGGAGAGATTACAGCGATGGGGATGGGTGTAGGCCAGGAAGAGATTACAGAGCTGGGGAGGGGTGTAGGCCTGGGGGAGATTACAGAGATGCGGAGGTGTATAGTCCAGGAAGCGAATATAGAGATGGGGAGGGTTGTGGGCCTGGAGGAGGGAACAGAGATGGGGAGGTGTGTCGGCCAGGAAGAGAATACAAAGATGTGGAGGTGTGTGGGCCAGGAAGAGATTACCCAGATGGTGAGGGGTATAGGCCTGGAGGAGATTACACATGTGGTGAGGGTTGTAGGGCAGGAAGAGATTACAGAGATGGGGAGGGTTGTGGGCCTGGAGGAGATTACAGTGATTTGGAGGGGTGTTGGCCAGGAGGACATTAAAGAGATGTGGAGGGTTTTAGGCCAGGAAGAGATTACAGAGATGGGGAGGGGTGTAGGCCTGGGTGAGATTACATTGATGGGGAGGAGTGTAGGCCAGGAAGAGATTACAGCGATGGGGAGGGTTGTGGGCCTGGAGGAGATTACAGAGATAGGGAGGGGTATCGGCCATTAAGAAATTACAGAGATGGGGAGGGATGTGGGCCAGGAATAGATTACAGAGATGGGAAGGGGTGTAGGCCTAGAAGACATTACGGAGATGGGGAGGGGTTTAGGCCTGGAGGAGTTTACAGAGATAGGGAGGGTTGTGGGCCTGGAGGAGATTACAGAGATAGGGAGGGGTATAGGCCAGGAAGAGATTACAGAGATGGGGATGGGTTTAGGCCTGGATGAGATTACAGAGATGGGGAGTGATGTAGGCCAGGAAGAGATTACAGAGATGGGGGTGGGGTTTAGTCCTGGAGGAGATTACAGAGATGGGGAGGGGTGTAGGCCTGGAGGAGATTACAGAGATGGGGCGGGGTTTAGGCCTGTGGGAGATTACAGAGATGGGGATGGTTGTGTGCATGGAAGAGATTACAGAGATGGGGAAGGGTGTAGGCCTGTAGGAGATTATGTAGATGGCGAGGGGTGTAGGCATGGGGGAGATTACAGAGATGGAGAGAGTTGTGGGCATGGAGGAAATTACAGCGATGGGGAGGGGTGCAGTCCTGGGGGAGATGACAGAGATGGAGAGTGTTGTGGGCCTGGGGGAAATTACAGAGATAGTGAGGGGTGGAGACCTGGAGGAGATTACAGAGATGGGGAGGGGCGTAGGCCTGGGGGAGATTACATTGATGGGGAGGGGTGTGGGGAAGGAAGAGATTACAGAGATGGGGAGGGGTGTAGGCCTGGGGGAGATTACATTGATGGGGAGGGGTTGTAGGCCAGGAAGAGATTACAGAGATGGGAAGGGCTGTAAGCTTGGAGGAGATTACAGAGATGGGGAGGGGTGTCGGCCAGTAGGAGATTAAAGAGATGGAAAGGGGTGTAGGCCTGGGGGAGATTACAGAGATGGGGAGGGGTGTAGGCCAGGAAGAGATTACAGAGATGGGGAGGTTTGCAGGGTTGGGGGAGATTACAGAGATGGGGAGGGGTTTAGGCCTGGGGGAGATTAAAGAGATGTGGAGGGGTGTAGGCCAGGCAGAGATTACAGAGATGGGGAGGGTTGTGGGCATGGAGGAGATACAGCGATGGGGAGGGGTGTAGGCCTGGAGGAGATTACTGAGATGGGGAGGGGTGTAGTCCAGGAAGAGATTACAGAGATGGGGCGGGTTGAGGGCCTCGAGGAGATTACAGAGATGTGGAGGGGTGTAGTCCAGGAAGCGATTACAGAGATGGGGCGGGTTGAGGGCCTCGAGGAGATTAAAGAGATGGGGAGGGGTGTTGGCCAGGAGGAGATTACAAATATGGTGAGGGGTGTAGGCCAGGAAGATATTACAGATATGGGGATGAGTGTAGGCAAGGAGGAGATTACAGAGATGGGGAGGGGTGTAGGCCTGGGGGAGATTACATTGATGGGGAGGAGTGTAGGCCAGGAAGAGATTACAGAGATGGGGAGGGTTGTAAGCCTGGAGGAGATTGCAGAGATAGGGAGGGTTGTGGGCCTGGAGGAGATTACAGAGAGAGGGAGGGGTATCGGCCATTAAGAAATTACAGAGATGGGGAGGGGTGTAGGCCTGGAGGAGATGACAGAGATGGGGAAGGGTTTAGGCCTGGAGGAGCTTACAGAGATGGGGAGGTTTCTGGGCCTGGAGGAGATTACAGAGATGGGGATGTTTGCAGGCCTCGGGCAGATTACAGAGATGGGGAGGGTTGTGGGCCTGGGAGAGATTACAGAGATGCGGAGGGGTGTAGGCCTGCAGGAGATTACAGAGATGGGGAGTGGTGTAGGCCAGGAAGAGAATACAGTGATGCAGAGAGGTGTGGGCCAGGAAGCGATTACCAAGATGGGGAGGGGTGAAGGCCTGGAGGAGATTACAGAGATGGGAAGTGTTTTAGGCCTGGAGCTGATTACAGAGATGGGGAGGGTTGTAGGTCTGGAGGAGATTACAGAGATGGAGAGGGGTTTAGGCCTGTAGGAGATTACAGAGATAGGGATTGTTGTCTGCATGGAAGGGATTACAGAGATGGGGAAGGGTGAAGGCCTGTAGGAGATTACGTAGATGGGGAGGGGTGTAGGCCTGGGGGAGATTACAGAGATGGAGAGGGTTGTGGGCATGGAGGAAATTACAGCGATGGGGAGGGGTGCAGGGCTGGGGGAGATTACAGAGATGGGGAGTGTTGTGGGCCTGGGGGAAATTACAGAGATAGTGAGGGGTGGAGGCCTGGAGGAGATTACTGAGATGGGGAGGGTTTAGGCCAGGGAGAGATTACAGAGATGGGGAGGGCTTTAGGCCTCGAGGAGAATACAGAGATGGGGTGGGGTGTAGGCCAGGAGGAGATTACAGAGATGGGGAGGGTTGTGGGCATGGACGAGATTACAGAGATGGGGAGGGGTGTAGGCCTGGAGGAGATTACTGAGATGGGGAGGAGTGTAGGCCAGGAAGAGATTACAGAGATGGGGAGGGGTGTAAGCCTGGAGGAGATTACAGAGATGGGTAGGGGTGTCGGCCAGTAGGAGATTAAAGAGATGGAAAGGGGAGTAGGCCTGGGGGAGATTACAGAGATGGGGAGGGGTGTAGGCCAGGAAGAGATTACAGAGATGGGGAGGGGTGTAGGCCTCGGGGAGATTACAGAGATGTGGAGGGGTGTAGTCCTGGGGGAGATTACAGAGATGGGGAGGGGTGTAGGCCTGGGGCAGATTACAGAGATGGGGAGTGGTGTAGGCCAGGAAGAGATTACAGAGCTGGGGAGGGGTGTAGGCCTGGGGGAGATTATAGAGATGCGGAGGTGTATAGTCCAGGAAGCGAATACAGAGATGGGGAGGGTTGTGGGCCTGGAGGAGGGAACAGAGATGGGGAGGTGTGTCGGCCAGGAAGAGAATACAGAGATGTGGAGGTGTGTGGGCCAGGAAGAGATTACCCAGATGGTGAGGGGTGTAGGCCTGGAGGAGATTACACATGTGGTGAGGGTTGTAGGGCAGGAAGAGATTACAGAGATGGGGAGGGTTGTGGGCCTGGAGGAGATTACAGTGATTTGGAGGGGTGTTGGCCAGGAGGACATTAAAGAGATGTGGAGGGTTTTAGGCCAGGAAGAGATTACAGAGATGGGGAGGGGTGTAGGCCTGGGTGAGATTACATTGATGGGGAGGAGTGTAGGCCAGGAAGAGATTACAGAGATGGGGAGGGTTGTGGGCCTGGAGGAGATTACAGAGATAGGGAGGGGTATCGGCCATTAAGAAATTACAGAGATGGGGAGGGATGTGGGCCAGGAATAGATTACAGAGATGGGAAGGGGTGTAGGCCTAGAAGACATTACGGAGATGGGGAGGGGTTTAGGCCTGGAGGAGTTTACAGAAATATTGAAGGTTGTGGGCCTGGAGGAGATTACAGAGATAGGGAGGGGTATAGGCCAGGAAGAGATTACAGAGATGGGGATGGGTTTAGGCCTGGATGAGATTACAGAGATGGGGAGTGATGTAGGCCAGGAAGAGATTACAGAGATGGGGGTGGGGTTTAGTCCTGGAGGAGATTACAGAGATGGGGAGGGGTGTAGGCCTGGAGGAGATTACAGAGATGGGGCGGGGTTTAGGCCTGTGGGAGATTACAGAGATGGGGATGGTTGTGTGCATGGAAGAGATTACAGAGATGGGGAAGGGTGTAGGCCTGTAGGAGATTATGTAGATGGGGAGGGGTGTAGGCCTGGGGGAGATTACAGAGATGGAGAGGTTTGTGGGCATGGAGGAAATTACAGCGATGGGGAGGGGTGCAGTCCTGGGGGAGATGACAGAGATGGGGAGTGTTGTGGGCCTGGGGGAAATTACAGAGATAGTGAGGGGTGGAGACCTGGAGGAGATTACAGAGATGGGGAGGGGTGTAGTCCAGGAAGAGATTACAGAGAAGGGGCGGGTTGAGGGCCTCGAGGAGATTAAAGAGATGAGGAGGGGTGTAGGCCAGGAGGAGATTACAAAGATGCGGAGGGTTGTAGGCCAGGAAGAGATTACATATATGTGCAGGAGTGTAGGCAAGGAGGAGATTACAGAGATGGGGAGGGGCATAGGCCTGGGGGAGATTACATTGATGGGGAGGGTTGTGGGGAAGGAAGAGATTACAGAGATGGGGAGGGGTGTAGCCCTGGGGGAGATTACATTGATGGGGAGGGGTGTAGGCCAGGAAGAGATTACAGAGATGGGGAGGGGTGTAAGCCTGGAGGAGATTACAGAGATGGGGAGGGTTGTCGGCCAGTAGGAGATTAAAGAGATGGAAAGGGGTGTAGGCCTGGGGGAGATTACAGAGATGGGGAGGGGTGTGGGCCAGGAAGAGATTACAGAGATGGGGAGGTTTGCAGGGTTGGGGGAGATTACAGAGATGGGGAGGGGTGTAGGCCAGGCAGAGATTACAGAGATGGGGAGGGTTGTGGGCATGGAGGAGATACAGCGATGGGGAGGGGTGTAGGCCTGGAGGAGATTACTGAGATGGGGAGGGGTGTAGTCCAGGAAGAGATTACAGAGATGGGGCGAGTTGAGGGCCTCGAGGAGATTACAGAGATGGGGAGGGGTGTAGTCCAGGAAGCGATTACAGAGATGGGGCGGGTTGAGGGCCTCGAGGAGATTAAAGGGATGGGGAGGGGTGTTGGCCAGGAGGAGATTACAAATATGGTGAGGGGTGTAGGCCAGGAAAAGATTACAGATATGGGGAGGAGTGTAGGCAAGGAGGAGATTACAGAGATGGGGAGGGGTGTAGGCCTGGGGGAGATTACATTGATGGGGAGGAGTGTAGGCCAGGAAGAGATTACAGAGATGGCGAGGGTTGTAAGCCTGGAGGAGATTGCAGAGATAGGGAGGGTTGTGGGCCTGGAGGAGTTTACAGAGATAGGGCGGGGTATCGGCCATTAAGAAATTACAGAGATGGGGAGGGGTGTGGGCCAGGAATAGATTACCGAGATGGGAAGGGGTGTAGGCCTAGAAGAGATTACGGAGATGGGGAGGGGTTTAGGCCTGAAGGAGTTTACAGAGATAGGGAGGGTTGTGTGCCTGGAGGAGATTACAGAGATAGGGAGGGGTATGGGCCAGGAAGAGATTACAGAGATGGGGAGGAGTATAGCCCAGGAAGAGATTACAGAGATGGGGATGCGTTTAGGCCTGGATGAGATTACAGAGATGGGGAGTGATGTAGGCCAGGAAGAGATTACAGAGATGGGGGTGGGGTTTAGTCCTGGAGGAGATGACAGAGATGGGGAGGGGTCTAGGCCAGGAAGAGATTACAGAGATGGGAGTGTTTTAGACCTGGAGGAGATTACAGAGATGGGAAGGGGTGTAGGCCTAGAAGAGATTACGGAGATGGGGAGGGTTTTAGGCCTGGAGGAGTTTACAGAGATAGGGAGGGTTGTGGGCCTGGAGGAGATTACAGAGATAGGGAGGGGTTTAGGCCTTTAGGAGATTACAGAGATGGGGATGGTTGTGTGCATGGAAGAGATTACAGAGATGGGGAGGGGTGTAGGCCTGTAGGAGATTACGTAGATGGGGAGGGGTGTAGGCCTGGGGGAGATTACAGAGATGGAGAGCGTTGTGGGCATGGAGGAAATTACAGCGATGGGGCGGGGTGTAGGCCCGGGAGAGATTATAGAGATGGGGTGGGGTGTAGGCCTGTGGGAGATTACAGAGATGGGGAGCGGTGTAGCCCAGGAAGAGATTACAGAGATGGGGAGGGGTGTAGGCCCGGGAGAGATTACAGCGATGGGGAGGGGTGTAGGCCAGGAAGAGATTAAAAAGATGGGGAGGGGTGTAGGCCTGGGGGAGATTACAGAGATGGGGAGATGTGTCGGCCTGTGGGACATTGCAGAGATGGGGAAGGGTGTAGGCCTGGTGGAGATTACAGAGATGGGGAGGTGTATAGTCCAGGAAGCGATTACAGATATGGGGAGGGTTGTGAGCCTGGAGGAGGTAACAGAGATGGGGAGGTGTGTAGGCCAGGAAGAGAATACAGAGATGCGGAGGGGTGTGGGCCAGGAAGAGATTACCCAGATGGTGAGGGATGTAGGCCTGGAGGCGATTACACATGTGGGGAGGGTTGTAGGGCAGGAAGAGTTTACAGAGATGGGGAGGGTTGTGGGCCTGGAGGAGATTACAGAGATTTGGAGGGGTGTTGGCCAGGAGGAGATTAAAGAGATGTGGAGTGTGTTAGGCCAGGAAGAGATTACTGAGATGGGGAGGGTTGTGGGCCTGGAGGAGATTGCGGAGATGGGGAGGGGAGTAGGCCAGGAAGAGATTACAGAAATAGGGAGGGGTTTGGGCCAGGAAGAGATTACTGAGATGGGAAGGGGTGTAGGCCTTGAAGAGATTACGGAGATGGGGAGGGTTTTAGGCCTGGAGGAGTTTGCAGAGATAGGGAGGGTTGTGGGCCTGGAGGAGATTACTGAGATAGGGAGGGGTATAGGCCATGAAGAGATTACAGAGTTGGGGAGGGGTATAGCCAAGGAAGAGATTACAGAGATGGGGAGGGGTATAGCCATGGAAGAGATTACAGAGATGGGGATGGGTTTAGGCCTGGATGAGATTACAGAGATGGGGAGTGGTGTTGGCCAGGAAGAGATTACAGAGATGGGGGTGGGGTTTAGGCCTGGAGGTGATTACCGAGATGGGAAGGGGTGTTGGCCTGGAGGAGATTACGGAGATGGGGAGGGGTTTAGGCCTGTAGGAGATTACAGAGATGGGGATGGTTGTGGGCCTGGAAGAGATTACAGCGATGGGGAAAGGTGTAGGCCTGTAGGAGATTAAGTAGATGGGGAGTGGTGTAGGCCTGGGGGAGATTACAGAGATGGGGAGGGTTGTAGTCATGGAGGAAATTACAGAGATAGGGAGGGGTGCAGGCCTGGGGGAGATTACAGAGATGGGGAGTTTTGTGGGCCTGGGGGAGATTACAGAGCTGGGGAAGGGTGTAGGCCTGGAGGAGATTACTGAGATAGGGAGTGTTGTGGACCTGGAGGAGATTACAGAGATAGTGAGGGTTGCAGGCCTGGAGGATATTACAGAGATGGGGAGGGTTTAGGCCAGGGAGAGATTACAGAGTTGGGGAGGGTTTTAGGCCTCGAGGAGAATACAGAGATGGGGAGGGGTGTAGGCCAGGAGGAGATTACAGAGATGGGAAGGGGTGTTGGCCAGGAAGAGATTACAGAGATGGTGGGGGTGTAGGCCTGGAGGAGATTACAGAGATGGGGAGTGGTGTATGCCTGGGGGAGATTACAGAGATGGGGAGGGGTGTAGGCCAGGAAGAGATTACAGAGATGGGGAGTTTTGCAGACCTGGGGGAGATTACAGAGATGGGGAGGGGTGTAGGCCAAGAAGAGATTACAGAGATGGGGAGGGTTGTGGGCATGGAGAAGATTACAGAGATGGGGTGGGGTGTAGGCCAGGAGGAGATTACAGAGTTGGGGAGGCGTGTAGGCCAGGAACAGATTACAGAGATGGGGAGGGTTGTTGGCCAGGAGGAGATTACAGAGATGGGGAGGGGTGTAGGCCTAGGGGAGATTTCAGAGATGGAGAGGGGTGTACGCCAGGAAGAGATTATAGAGATGGGGAGGGGTGTAGGCCTGTGGGAGATTACAGATCTGGGGAGCGGTTCAGCCCAGGAAGAGATTACAAAGATGGGAAGTGGTGTAGGCGTGGGAGAGATTACAGCGATGGGGAGCGGTGTAGGCCAGGAAGAGTTTACAGAGATGGGGAGGGGTTGAGGCCTGGAGGAAATTACTGAGATATGGAGGGTTGTGGGCCTGGAGGAGATTACCGAGATTGGGAGGAGTTTTGGCCAGGAGGAGATTAAAGAGATGGGGAGGCTTGTATGCCAGGAAGATATAACATAGATGGGGAGCGCTGTGGGCCTGGAGGAGATGACAGAGATGGGGAGGGGTTTAGGCATGGAGGAGATTACCGAGATGGGGAGGTTTGTGGGCCTGGAGGAGATTACAGAGATGGGGATGTTTGCAGGCCTGGGGGAGATTACAGATATGAGGAGGGCTGTGGGCCTGGGAGAGATTACAGAGATGCGGAGGGGTGTAGGCCTGCAGGAGATTACAGAGATGGGGAGGGGAATAGGCCAGGAAGAGATTACAGAGATGGGGAGGGTTGTGGGCCTGGAGGAGATTACCGAGATTGGGAGGGGTTTTGGCCAGGAGGAGATTAAAGAGATGGGGAGGTTTGTACGCCAGGAAGATATTACATAGATGGGGAGCGTTGTGGGCCTGGAGGAGATTACAGAGATGGGGAGGGGTGTAGGCCTGGAAGAGATTACAGAGATAGGGAGGTGTGTAGGCCCGGAAGTGATTACAGAGATGGGAAGGGGTGTAGGCCAGGAAGAGTTTACAGAGACGGGGAGGGGTGTAGGCCTGTGGGAGATTACAGAGATGGGGAGGTGTCTGGGCCAGGAAGAGATTACAGAGATGGGGAGGGGTGTATGCCTGGGGGAGATTACAGAGATGGGGAGGGGTGTAGTCCAGGAAGAGATTACAGAGATGGGGCGGGTTGAGGGCCTCGAGGAGATTAAAGAGATGGGGAGGGGTGTTGGCCAGGAGGAGATTACAAAGATGGGGAGGGGTGTAGGCCAGGAAGAGATTACAGATATGGGGAGGAGTGTAGGCAAGGAGGAGATTACAGAGATGGGGAGGGGTGTTGGCCAGGAGGAGATTACAAAGATGGGGAGGGGTGTAGGCCAGGAAGAGATTACAGATATGGGGAGGAGTGTAGGCAAGGAGGAGATTACAGAGATGGGGAGGGGTGTAGGCCTGGGGGAGATTACATTGATGGGGAGGGGTGTAGGCCAGGAAGAGTTTACAGAGATGGGGAGGGGTTTTGGCCTGGAGGAGATTACAGAGATGGGGAGGGTTGTAGCCCAGGAGGAGATTACAAAGATGGGGACGGGTGTAGGCCAGGAAGAGATTACAGAGATGGGGAGGAGTGTAGGCCAGGAGGAGATTACAGAGATGGGGAGGGGTGCAGGCCTGGTGGAGATTACCGAGATGGGGATGGGTGTAGGCCAGGAAGAGATTATAGAGATGGGGAGGGTTGTAAGACTGGAGGAGATTACCGAGATGGGGAGGGGTGTCGGCCAGGAGGAGATTAAAGAGATGGGAAGGGTTGTAGGCCTGGGGGTGATTAAAGAGTTGGGGAGGGTTGTAGGCAAGGAAGAGATAACACAGATGGGGAAGGTTGTGGGCCTGGGAGAGATTACAGGGATGGAGAGGGGTGTAGGCCTGCAGGAGATTACAGGGATGGGGAGGGGTGTAGGTCAGGAAGAGAATGGAGAGATGCGGAGGTGTGTGGGCCCGGAAGAGATTACCAAGATGGGGAGGCGTGAAGGCCGGGAGGAGATTACACATGTGGGGAGGGTAATAGGCCAGGAAGAGATTACAGAGATGGGGAGGGGTTTTGGCCAGGAGGAGATTAAAGAGATGGGGAGGGTTGTACACCAGGAAGAGATTACATAGATGTGGAGCGTTGTGGGCCTGGAGGAGATTACAGAGATGGGGAGGCGTTGAGGCCAGGAAGAGATTACAGAAATAGGGAGCGGTGTAGGCTAGGAAGAGATTACAGAGATGGGAAGGGATGTAGGCCAGGAAGAGTTTACAGAGATGGGGAGGAGTTTAGGCCTGGAGGAGATTACAGAGATAGGGAGGGTTGTGGGCCTGGAGGAGATTACAGAGATGGGGATGTTTGCAGGCCTCGTGGAGATTACAGAGATGTGGAGGGGTTTAGGCCTGGAGGAGTTTACAGAGATGGGGAGGTTTGTGGGCCTGGAGGAGATTACAGAGATGGGGAGGGGTGTAGGCCAGGAAGAGAATACAGAGATGCGGAGGCGTGTGGGCCAGGAAGCGATTACCGAGATGGGGAGGGGTGAAGGCCTGGAGGAGATTACACATGTGAGGAGGGTTGTAGGCCAGGAAGAGATTACAGAGATGGGGAGGGTTGTGGGCCTGGAGGAGATTACAGAGATAGGGAGGGGTGTAGGCCAGGAAGAGATTACAGAGATAGGGAGGGGTGTAGGCCAGGAAGAGATTACGGAGATGGGAAGGGGTGTAGGCCAGAAAGAGTTTACAGAGATGGGGAGAGGTTTAGGCCTGGAGGAGATTACAGAGATAGGGAGGGTTCTGTGCCTGGAGGAGATTACCGAGATGGGGGTGGGGCTTAGGCCTGGAGGAGATGACAGAGATGGGGAGAGGTGGAGGCCAGGAAGAGATTACAGAGATGGGGAGGGGTTTAGGCCTGGAGGAGATTACAGAGAAGGAGAGGGGCTTAGGCCTGGAGGAGATTACAGAGCTGGGGAGGTTTGTGGGCCTGGAGGAGATACAGAGATGGGGAGGTTTGCAGGCCTGGGGGAGATTACAGAGATGGGGAGGTTTGTGAGCCTGGGAGAGATTACAGAGATGGGGTGGTGTGTAGGCCTTCAGGAGATTACAGAGATGGGGAGGGGAGTAGTCCTGGGGGAGATTACAGAGTTGGGGAGGATTGTGGACATGGAGGAGATTACAGAGATGGGGAAGTGTGTAGGCCTGGAGGAGTTTACAGAGATGGGGAAGGGTGTAGGCCTGGGATGAATTACAGAGATGGGGAGGGTTGTGGTCATGGAGGAAATTACAGCGATGGGGAGGGGTGTAGGCCTGGGGGAGATTACAGAGATGTGAGTGTTGTGGGCCTGGGGGAGATTACAGAGATCGGGAGGGGTGTAGGCCTGTAGGAGATTACTATGATAGGAAGTGTTGTGGGCCAGGAGGAGATTACAGAGATAGGGAGGGGTGTTGGACAAGAGGAGATTACAGAGATTGGGAGGGGTGTAGGCCTGGAGGAGATTACAGAGATGGGGAGTGTTTAGGCCAGGAAGAGATTACAGAGATGGTGAGGGCTTTAGGCCTTGAGGAGAATACAGAGATGGGGAGGGGTGTAGGCCAGGAGGAGGTTACAGAGATGGGGAGGTGTGTAGGCTGGGAAGAGATTACAGAGATGGGGTGGGGTGAAGGCCTGGAGGAGATTACAGAGATGGGGAGGGGTGTAGGCCAGTAAGAGATTATAGAGATGGGAAGGGGTGTAGGCCCGGGGGAGATTACAGAGTTGGGGAGGGGAGTAGGCGGTAAGAGATTACAGAGATTGGGAGGGGTGTAGGCCCGGAAGTGATTACAGAGATGGGAAGGGGTGTAGGCCAGGAAGAGTTTACAGAGACGGGGAGGGGTGTA
>JANJGN010005500.1:0-19586 GCA_026770705.1 Isurus oxyrinchus | reverse complement strand
GATTGCGGGAGAGAGTGTTTTTGCGTGCGGTGAGAGTGTTTTGGGCGTGTGGGAGAGCGTTTGGGCATGCGGGAGAGTGTTTGGGCGTGCGGGGAGAGCGTGCATGCGGGAGAGTGTTTGGGAATGGAAGAGAGTGTTTGGGCGTGCGAGAGAGTGTTTGGGCGTGCGGGAGAGTGTTTGGGCGTGCGGGAGAGTGTTTGGGCGTGCGGGAGATCGTTTGGGCGTGCGGGAGAGTGTTTTGGGCGTGCGGGAGTGCGTTTGAGCATGCGAGGAGAGCGTTTGGGCGTGCGGGAGAGTGTTTGGGCGTGCGGGAGTGCGTTTGAGCATGCGAGAGAGCGTTTGGGCGTGCGGGAGAGTGTTTGGGCGTGCGGGAGTGCGTTTGAGCATGCGAGAGAGCGTTTGGGCGTGCGGGAGTGCGTTTGAGCATGCGAGAGAGCGTTTGAGTTTGCGGAATGTGTTTGAGCGTGCGGGAGAGTGTTTGAGCTTGCGGGAGAGAGTGCGTGCGGGAGAGGGTTTGAGCGTGTGGGAGAAAGTTTGAGCGTGCGGGAGAGTGTTTGAGCGTGCGGGGAGAGAGTGCGTGCGGGAGAGGGTTTGAGCGTGTGGGAGAGTGTTTGGGCGTGTGGGAGAATGTTTGAGCGTGCGGGAGAGAGTGCGTGCGGGAGAGGGTTTGGTGGCGTGCGGGAGAGAGTGCGTGCGGGAGAGCGTTTGAGTGTGCGGGAGAATGTTTACGCGTGCGGGAGAGTGTTTGGGCGGGCGGGAGAGAGTGCGTGCGGGAGAGGGTTTGGGCGTGCGGTGAGAGCGTTTGGGCGTGCGGGAGAATGTTTGAGCGTGTGGGAGAGTGTTTGGGCGGGCGGGAGAGAGTGCGTGCGGGAGAGTGTTTGAGCGTGCGGAGAACGTTTGAGCGTGCGGGAGAGCGTTTGGACGTGCGGTGAGAGCGTTTGGACGTGCGGGAGAGCGTTTGGACGTGCGGGGAGAGCGTTTGGACGTGCGGGAGAGCGTTTGGACGTGCGGGAGAGCGTTTGGACGTGCGGGAGAGCGTTTGGACGTGCGGGAGAGGGTTTGGGCGTGCGGGAGAGGGTTTGGGCGGGCGGGAGAGAGTGCGTGCGGGAGAGTGTTTGAGCGTGCGGGAGAACGTTTGAGCGTGCGGGAGAGTGTTTGGACGTGCGGGAGAGTGTTTTGGACGTGCGGGAGAGGGTTTGGGTGTGCGGGAGAGAGTGCGTGCGGGAGAGGGTTTGGGCGGGCAGGAGAGCGTTTGAGCGTGCGTTGAGTGTTTGAGCGTGCGGGGAGAGTGAGCGTGCGGAGAACGTTTGAGCGTGCGAGAGAGTGTTTGGACGTGCGAGAGAGTGTTTGGACGTGCGAGAGAGTGTTTGGACGTGCGAGAGTGTGTTTTGGACGTGCGGGAGAGAGTGCATGCGGGAGAGTGTTTGGGCGTGCGGGAGAGTGTTTGGGCGTGCGGGAGAGTGTTTGGGCGTGTGGGAGAGTGTTTGGGGCGTGCGGGGAGAGCGTTTGGGTGTGCGGGAGATAGTGCGTGCGGGAGAGTGTTTGAGCGTGCGGGAGAGTGTTTGGGCGTGCGGAGGAGAGCGTTTGGGCGTGCGGGAGAGCGTTTGGGCGTGCGGGAGAGCGTTTGGGCGTGCGGGAGAGAATGCGTGCAGGAGAGCGTTTGGGCGTGCGTTAAGAGTCTTTGGGTGTGCGGGAGAGCGTTCGGGCCGTGCGGGAGAGTGAGCGTGCGCGAGAGGGTTTGGGCATGCGAGAGAGGGTTTGTGCGTGCGGGAGAGCGTTTGGGCATGCGGGAGAGAGTGCATGCGGGAGAGTGTTTGGGCGTGCGGGAGAGTGTTTGGGCGTGCGAGAGAGTGTTTGGGCGTGCGAGAGAGCGTTTGGGCGTGCGGGTGAGGAGCGTTTGGGCGTGCGGGAGAGCGTTGGGCGTGCGGGAGAGCGTTTGGGTGTGCGGGAGATTGTTTGAGCGTGTGAAAGAGAGTTTGGGCGTGCGGCAGAGCGATTGGGCGTGCGGGAGAGCGTTTGGGCGTGCGGGAGAGCGCTTGGGCGAGCGTGGGAGAGCGCTTGGGCGAGCGGGAGAGCGTTTGGGCGTGCGGCAGAGCGTTTGGGCGAGCGGGAGAGCGTTTGGGCGTGCGGCAGAGCGTTTGGGCGTGCGGGAGAGCGTTTGGGCGTGCGGGAGAGAGTTTGGGCGTGCGGGAGAGCGTTTGGGCGTGCGGGAGAGCGTGTTGGGCGTGCAGGAGAGTGAGCGTGCGGGGAAAGTGTTTGAGCATGCGGGAGAGAGTTTGGCCATGCGGGGAGAGCGTTCTGCCGTGCGAGAGACAGTTTGGGCGTGCGGGAGAGTGTTTGGGCGTGGGGGAGAAAATGCGTGCGGGAGAGCGTTTGGGCGTGCGGGAGAGCGTTTGGGCGTGCGGGAGAGCGTTTGGGCGTGCGGGGAGAGCGTTTGGGGCGTGCGGGAGAGCGTTTGGGCGTGCGGGAGAGCGTTTGAGCGTGCGAGAGAGCGTTTGGGCGTGCGGGAGAGCGTTTTGGGCGTGCGGGGAGAGCGTTTGAGCGTGCGAGAGGGGGTTTGGGCGGGCGGGAGAGAATGCGTGCGAGAGAGGGTGTTGAGCGTGCGGCAGAGTGTTTGAACGTGTGGCAGAGTGTTTTGAACGTGTGGCAGAGTGTTTGAACGTGTGGCAGAGTGTTTGAACGTGCGAGAGAGGGTTTGAACGTGTGGCAGAGTGTTTGAACGTGTGGCAGAGTGTTTGAACGTGTGGCAGAGTGTTTGAACGTGTGGCAGAGTGTTTGAACGTGTGGCAGAGTGTTTGAACGTGTGGCAGAGTGTTTGAACGTGCGAGAGAGGGTTTGAGCGTGCGGCAGAGTGTTTGAACGTGTGGCAGAGTGTTTGAGCGTGCGGTTAAGCGTTTGGGCGTGCGGGAGAGGGTTTGGGTGTGCGGGAGATAGTGCGTGTGGGAGAGTGTTTGGGCGTGCGGGAGAGCGTTTGGGCGTGCGGGAGAGGGTTTGGGTGTGCGGGAGATAGTGCGTGCGGGAGAGTGTTTGAGCGTGCGGGAGAGCGTTTGGGCATGCGGGAGAGAGTGCATGCGGGAGAGTGTTTGGGCGTGCGGGAGAGTGTTTGGGCGTGCGAGAGAGTGTTTGGGCGTGCGAGAGAGTGTTTGGGCGTGCAGGAGAGAGTGCGTGCGGGAGAGTGTTTGGGCGTGCGGGAGAGTGAGCGTGCGGGAGAGCGTTTGGGCGTGCGGGAGAGCGAGCGTGCGGGAGAGCGTTTGGGCGTGCGGGAGAGCGGGGCGTGCGGGGAGAGCGTTTGGGCGTGCGGGGAGAGCGTTTGGGCGTGCGGGAGAGCGTTTGGGCGTGCGGGGAGAGCGTTTGGGCGTGCGGGGAGAGCGTTTGGGCGTGCGGGAGAGCGTTTGGGCGAGCGGGAGAGCGATTTTGTGTGCGGAAAAGCGTTTGGGCGTGCGGGAGAGTGAGCGTGCGGGAGAGTGGTTGGGCGTGCTGGAGAGTGAGCGTGCGGGAGTGTGAGCGTGCGGGAGAGTGAGCGTGCGGGAGAGTGAGCGTGCGGGAGAGTGAGCGTGCGGGAGAGTGAGCGTGCGGGAGAGTGAGCGTGCGGGGAGAGTGAGCGTGCGGGAGAGTGTTTGGGCGTGCGGGAGAGTGAGCGTGCGGGAGAGTGTTTGGGCGTGCGGGAGAGTGAGCGTGTGAAAGAGAGTTTGGGCGTGCGGCAGAGCGTTTGGGCGTGCTAGAGAGCGCTTGGGCGTGCGGGGAGAGCGCTTGGGCGTGCGGGAGAGCGCTTGGGCGTGCGGGAGAGCGCTTGGGCGTGCGGGGAGAGCGTTTGGGCGAGCGGCAGAGCGTTTGTGCGTGCGGGAGAGTGAGCGTGCGGGAGTGTGTTTGAGCGTGCGGGATAGTGTTGGGGCGTGTGGGAGAGAGTATGGGCGTGCGGGAGAGTTTTTGGGTGTGCGGGAGATTGTTTGAGCGTGTGAAAGAGAGTTTGGGCGTGCGGCAGAGCGATTGGGCGTGCGGGAGAGCGTTTGGGCGTGCGGGAGAGCGTTTGGGCGTGCGGGAGAGCGCTTGGGCGAGCGGGAGAGCGTTTGGGCGTGCGGGAGAGTGTTTGGGCGTGCGGGAGAGCGTTTGGGCGTGCGGGAGAGCGTTCGGCCGTGCGGGAGAGTGTTTGGGCGTGCGGGAGAGCGTTTGGGCGTGCGGGAGAGCGTTTGGGCGTGCGGGAGAGCGTTTGGGCGTGCGGGAGAGCGTTTGGGCGTGCGGGGAGAGCGTTTGAGCGTGCGAGAGGGGGTTTGGGCGGGCGGGAGAGAATGCGTGCGAGAGAGGGTTTGAGCGTGCGGCAGAGTGTTTGAACGTGTGGCAGAGTGTTTTGAACGTGTGGCAGAGTGTTTGAACGTGTGACAGAGTGTTTGAACGTGTGGCAGAGTGTTTGAACGTGTGGCAGAGTGTTTGAACGTGCGAGAGAGGGTTTGAGCGTGCGGCAGAGTGTTTGAACGTGTGGCAGAGTGTTTGAGCGTGCGGTTAAGCGTTTGGGCGTGCGGGAGAGGGTTTGGGTGTGCGGGAGATAGTGCGTGTGGGAGAGTGTTTGGGCGTGCGGGAGAGCGTTTGGGCGTGCGGGAGAGGGTTTGGGTGTGCGGGAGATAGTGCGTGCGGGAGAGTGTTTGAGCGTGCGGGAGAGCGTTTGGGCATGCGGGAGAGAGTGCATGCGGGAGAGTGTTTGGGCGTGCGGGAGAGTGTTTGGGCGTGCGGGAGAGTGTTTGGGCGTGCGGGAGAGTGTTTGGGCGTGCAGGAGAGAGTGCGTGCGGGAGAGTGTTTGGGCGTGCGGGAGAGTGAGCGTGCGGGGAGAGCGTTTGGGCGTGCGGGAGAGCGAGCGTGCGGGGAGAGCGAGCGTGCGGGAGAGCGAGCGTGCGGGAGAGCGAGCGTGCGGGAGAGCGTTTGGGGCGTGCGGGAGAGCGGGGCGTGCGGGAGAGCGGGGCGTGCGGGAGAGCGTTTGGGCGTGCGGGGAGAGCGTTTGGGCGTGCGGGAGAGCGTTTGGGCGAGCGGGAGAGCGATTTTGTGTGCGGAAAAGTGTTTGGGCGTGCGGGAGAGCGTTTGGGCGTGCGGGAGAGTGAGCGTGCGGGAGAGTGGTTGGGCGTGCTGGAGAGTGAGCGTGCGGGAGTGTGAGCGTGCGGGAGAGTGAGCGTGCGGGAGAGTGAGCGTGCGGGAGAGTGAGCGTGCGGGAGAGTGAGCGTGCGGGAGAGTGAGCGTGCGGGAGAGTGAGCGTGCGGGAGAGTGAGCGTGCGGGAGAGTGTTTGGGCGTGCGGGAGAGTGAGCGTGCGGGAGAGTGTTTGGGCGTGCGGGAGAGTGAGCGTGTGAAAGAGAGTTTGGGCGTGCGGCAGAGCGTTTGGGCGTGCTAGAGAGCGCTTGGGCGTGCGGGAGAGCGCTTGGGCGTGCGGGGAGAGCGCTTGGGCGTGCGGGAGAGCGCTTGGGCGTGCGGGAGAGCGTTTGGGCGAGCGGCAGAGCGTTTGTGCGTGCGGGAGAGTGAGCGTGCGGGAGTGTGTTTGAGCGTGCGGGATAGTGTTTGGGCGTGTGGGAGAGAGTATGGGCGTGCGGGAGAGTTTTTGGGTGTGCGGGAGATTGTTTGAGCGTGTGAAAGAGAGTTTGTGCGTGCGGCAGAGCGATTGGGCGTGCGGGAGAGCGTTTGGGCGTGCGGGAGAGCGTTTGGGCGTGCGGGAGAGCGCTTGGGCGAGCGGGAGAGCGTTTGGGCGAGCGGGGAGAGCGTTTGGGCGTGCGGGAGAGCGTTTGGGCGTGCGGGAGAGTGAGCGTGCGGGAAAGTGTTTGAGCATGCGGGAGAGAGTTTGGCCATGCGGGAGAGCGTTCTGCCGTGCGAGAGACAGTTTGGGCGTGCGGGAGAGCGTTTGGGCGTGCGGGAGAGCGTTTGGGCGTGCGGGAGAGCGTTTGGGCGTGCGGGAGAGCGTTTGGGCGTGCGGGGAGAGCGTTTGGGCGTGCGGGAGAGCGTTTGGGCGTGCGGGAGAGCGTTTGGGCGTGCGGGAGAGCGTTTGGGCGTGCGTTAAGAGTCTTTGGGTGTGCGGGAGAGCGTTCGGCCATGCGGGAGAGTGTTTGGGCGTGCGGGAGAGTGTTTAAGCGTGCGAGAGAGTGTTTGGGTGTGCGAGAGAGTGTTTGGGCGTGCGAGAGAGTGTTTGGGCGTGCAGGAGAGAGTGCGTGCGGGAGAGCGTTTGGGCGTGCGGGAGAGCGTTTGGGCGTGCGGGAGAGCGTTTGGGCGTGCGGGAGAGCGTTTGGGCGTGCGTTAAGAGTCTTTGGGTGTGCGGTGAGAGCGTTCGGCCGTGCGGGAGAGTGTTTGGGCGTGCGGGAGAGCGTTTGGGCGTGCGGGAGAGCGTTTGGGCGTGCGGGAGAATGTTTGAGCGTGCGAGAGGGGGTTTGGGCGGGCGGGAGAGAATGCGTGCGAGAGAGGGTTTGAGCGTCCGGCAGAGTGTTTGAACGTGTGGCAGAGTGTTTGAGCGTGCGGTTAAGCGTTTGGGCGTGCGGGAGAGGGTTTGGGTGTGCGGGAGATAGTGCGTGCGGGAGAGTGTTTGAGCGTGCGGGAGAGTGTTTGGGCATGCGGGAGAGCGTTTGGGCGTGCGGGAGAGCGTTTGGGCGTGCGGGAGAGGGTTTGGGCGTGCGGGAGAGAGTATGGGCGTGCGGGAGAGTTTTTGGGTGTGCGGGAGATTGTTTGAGCGTGTGAAAGAGAGTTTGGGCGTGCGGCAGAGCGATTGGGCGTGCGGGAGAGCGTTTGGGCGTGCGGGGAGAGCGCTTGGGCGAGCGGGAGAGCGCTTGGGCGAGCGGGAGAGCGCTTGGGCGAGCGGGAGAGCGCTTGGGCGTGCGGCAGAGCGCTTGGGCGTGCGGCAGAGCGTTTGGGCGTGCGGGAGAGAGTTTGGGCGTGCGGGAGAGCGTTTGGGCGTGCGGGAGAGTGAGCGTGCGGGAAAGTGTTTGAGCATGCGGGAGAGAGTTTGGCCATGCGGGAGAGCGTTCTGCCGTGCGAGAGACAGTTTGGGCGTGCAGGAGAGCGTTTGGGCGTGAGTGAGAGCGTTTGGGCGTGCGGGAGAGCGTTTGGGCGTGCGGGAGAGCGTTTGGGCGTGCGGGAGAGCGTTTGGGCTTGCGGGAGAGCGTTTGGGCTTGCGGGGGAGCGTTTGGGCGTGCGGGAGAGCGTTTGGGCGGGCGGGAGAGCGTTTGGGCGGGCGGGAGAGCGTTTGGGCGGGCGGGAGAGCGTTTGCGCTTGCGCGAGAGCGTTTGGGCGTGCGGGGGAGCGTTTGGGCGTGAGTGAGAGCGTTTGGGCGTGCGGGAGAGCGTTTGGGCGTGCGGGAGAGCGTTTGAGCGTGCGGGAGAGCGTTTGAGCGTGCGGGAGAGCGTTTGGGCGTGCGGGAGAGCGTTTGGGCGGGCGGGAGAGCGTTTGGGCTTGCGGGAGAGCGTTTGGACGTGCGGGGGAGCGTTTGGACGTGAGTGAGAGCGTTTGAGCGTGCGGGAGAGCGTTTGAGCGTGCGGGAGAGCGTTTGGGAATGGAAGAAAGTGTTTGGGCATGCGGGAGAGTGCTTGGGCATGCAGGAGAGAGTGCGTGCGGGAGAGCGTTTGACCGTGCGGTGAGAGTGCATGCGGGAGAGTGTTTGGGAATGGAAGAGAGTGTTTGGGCGTGCGAGAGAGTGTTAGGGCGTGCGGGAGAGCGTTTGGGCGTGCGCGAGAGCGTTTTTGCGTGCGGGAGAACGTTTTTGCGTGCGGGAGAGCGTTTGGGCGTGCGGGAGAGCGTTTGGGCGCGCGGAGAGATTTTCGGCGTGCGGGAGAGCGTTTGAGCGTGCCGGAGAGCGTTTGGGCGTGCCGGAGAGCGTTTGGGCGTGCCGGAGAGCGTTTGAGCGTGCCGGAGAGCGTTTGGCCGTGCCGGAGAGCGTTTGGGCGTGCCGGAGAGCGTTTGGGCGTGCCGGAGAGCGTTTGGCCGTGCCGGAGAGCGTTTGGCCGTGCCGGAGAGCGTTTGGCCGTGCCGGAGAGAGTGCGTGCGGGAGTGTGTTTGGGCGTGCCGGAGAGAGTGCGTGCGGGAGAGTGTTTGGGCGTGCGGGAGAGCGTTTGGGCGTGCGGGAGAGCGTTTGGGCATGCGGGAGAGTGTTTGGGCGTGCGGGAGAGCGTTTGGGCGTGCGTTAAGAGTCTTTGGGTGTGCGGGAGAGCGTTCGGCCATGCGGGAGAGTGTTTGGGCGTGCGGGAGAGCGTTTGGGCGTGCGGGAGAGCGTTTGGGCGTGCGGGAGAGCGTTTGGGCGTGCGGGAGAGCGTTTGGGCGTGCGGGAGAGCGTTTGAGCGTGCGAGAGGGGGTTTGGGCGGGCGGGAGAGAATGCGTGCGAGAGAGGGTTTGAGCGTGCGGCAGAGTGTTTGAACGTGTGGCAGAGTGTTTGAGCGTGCGGTTAAGCGTTTGGGCGTGCGGGAGAGGGTTTGGGTGTGCGGGAGATAGTGCGTGTGGGAGAGTGTTTGGGCGTGCGGGAGAGCGTTTGGGCGTGCGGGAGAGGGTTTGGGTGTGCGGGAGAGCGTTTGGGCGTGCGGGAGATAGTGCGTGCGGGAGAGTGTTTGAGCGTGCGGGAGAGCGTTTGGGCGTGCAGGAGAGCCTTTCGGCGTGCGGGAGAGAATGCGTGCGGGAGAGCGTTTGGGCGTGCGTTAAGAGTCTTTGGGTGTGCGGGAGAGCGTTCGGCCGTGCGGGAGAGCGTTTGAGCGTGCGAGAGAGGGTATGGGCGTGCGAGAGAGGGTTTGTGCGTGCGGGAGAGCGTTTGGGCATGCGGGAGAGAGTGCATGCGGGAGAGTGTTTGGGCGTGCGGGAGAGTGTTTGGGCGTGCGAGAGAGTGTTTGGGCGTGCGAGAGAGTGTTTGGGCGTGCGAGAGAGTGTTTGGGCGTGCGAGAGAGTGTTTGGGCGTGCGAGAGAGTGTTTGGGCGTGCAGGAGAGAGTGCGTGCGGGAGAGTGTTTGGGCGTGCGGGAGAGTGTTTGGGCGTGCGGGAGAGTGAGCGTGCGGGAGAGCGTTTGGGCGTGCGGGAGAGAGTGCATGCGGGAGAGTGTTTGGGCGTGCGGGAGAGTGTTTGGGCGTGCGAGAGAGTGTTTGGGCGTGCGAGAGAGTGTTTGGGCGTGCGAGAGAGTGTTTGGGCGTGCAGGAGAGAGTGCGTGCGGGAGAGTGTTTGGGCGTGCGGGAGAGTGTTTGGGCGTGCGGGAGAGTGAGCGTGCGGGAGAGCGTTTGGGCGTGCGGGGAGAGCGAGCGTGCGGGAGAGCGTTTGGGCGTGCGGGAGAGCGTTTGGGCGTGCGGGAGAGCGTTTGGGCGTGCGGGAGAGCGTTTGGGCGAGCGTGAGAGCGTTTGGGCGTGCGGGAGAGCGTTTGGGCGTGCGGGAGAGCGTTTGGGCGAGCGGGAGAGCGATTTTGTGTGCGGAAAAGTGTTTGAGCGTGCGGGAGAGCGTTTGGGCGTGCGGGAGAGTGAGCGTGCGGGAGAGTGGTTGGGCGTGCGGGAGAGTGAGCGTGCGGGAATGTGAGCGTGCGGGAGAGTGAGCGTGCGGGAGAGTGAGCGTGCGGGAGAGTGAGCGTGCGGGAGAGTGAGCGTGCGGGAGAGTGAGCGTGCGGGAGAGTGAGCGTGCGGGAGAGTGAGCGTGCGGGAGAGTGTTTGGGCGTGCGGGAGAGTGAGCATGCGGGAGAGTGTTTGGGCGTGCGGGAGAGTGAGCGTGTGAAAGAGAGTTTGGGCGTGCAGGAGAGTGCGTGGGCGTGCGGGAGAGCGTTTGAGCGTGCGGGAGAGCGTTTGGGCGTGCGGGATAGCGTTTGGGCGTGCGGGAGAGAGTATGGGCGTGCGGGAGAGTGCTGGGTGTGCATGAGATTGTTTGAGCGTGTGAAAGAGTTTGGGCGTGCGGCAGAGCGTTTGGGCGTGCTGGAGAGCGCGTGGGCGTGCGGGAGAGCGCTTGGGCGTGCGGGAGAGCGCTTGGGCGTGCGGGAGAGCGCTTGGGCGTGCGGGAGAGCGCTTGGGCGTGCGGGAGAGCGCTTGGGCGTGCGGGAGAGTGGGCGTGCGGAAAAGTGTTTGGGCGTGCGGAAAAGTGTTTGGGCGTGCGGGAGAGCGTTTGGGCGTGTGGGAGAGAGTATGGGCGTGCGGGAGAGTTTTTGGGTGTGCGGGAGATTGTTTGAGCGTGTGAAAGAGAGTTTGGGCGTGCGGCAGAGCGATTGGGCGTGCGGGAGAGCGTTTGGGCGTGCGGGAGAGCGTTTGGGCGTGCGGGAGAGCGCTTGGGCGAGCGGGAGAGCGTTTGGGCGAGCGGGAGAGCGTTTGGGCGAGCGGGAGAGCGTTTGGGCGTGCGGGAGAGCGTTTGGGCGTGCGGGAGAGCGTTTGGGCGTGCGGGAGAGTGAGCGTGCGGGAAAGTGTTTGAGCATGCGGGAGAGAGTTTGGCCATGCGGGAGAGCGTTCTGCCGTGCGAGAGACAGTTTGGGCGTGCGGGAGAGCGTTTGGGCGTGCGGGAGAGCGTTTGGGCGTGCGGGAGAGCGTTTGGGCGTGCGGGAGAGCGTTTGGGCGTGCGGGAGAGTGTTTGGGCGTGCGGGAGAGCGTTTGGGCATGCGGGAGAGTGTTTGGGCGTGCGGGAGAGCGTTTGGGCGTGCGCTAAGAGTCTTTGGGTGTGCGGGAGAGCGTTCGGCCCGTGCGGGAGAGTGTTTGGGCGTGCGGGAGAGCGTTTGGGCGTGCGGGAGAGCGTTTGGGCGTGCGGGAGAGCGTTTGGGCGTGCGAGAGGGCGTTTGGGCGGGCGGGAGAGAATGCGTGCGAGAGAGGGTTTGACCGTGCGGCAGAGTGTTTGAACGTGTGGCAGAGTGTTTGAACGTGTGGCAGAGTGTTTGAACGTGTGGCAGAGTGTTTGAACGTGCGAGAGAGGGTTTGAGCGTGCGGTTAAGCGTTTGGGCGTGCGGGAGAGGGTTTGGGTGTGCGGGAGATAGTGCGTGCGGGAGAGTGTTTGAGCGTGCGGGAGAGTGTATGGGCGTGTGGGAGAGTGGGCGAGCGTGAGAGCGTTTGGGCGTGCGGGAGAGCGTTTGGGCGAGCGGGAGAGCGATTTTGTGTGCGGAAAAGTGTTTGAGCGTGCGGGAGAGCGAGCGTGCGGGAGAGTGGTTGGGCGTGCGGGAGAGTGAGCGTGCGGGAGAGTGAGCGTGCGGGAGAGTGAGCGTGCGGGAGAGTGAGCGTGCTGGAGAGTGTTTGGGCGTGCGGGAGAGTGAGCGTGCGGGAGAGTGTTTGGGCGTGCGGGAGAGTGAGCGTGCGGGAGAGTGTTTGGGCGTGCGGGAGAGTGTTTGAGCGTGTGAAAGAGAGTTTGGGCGTGCGGGAGAGCGTTTGGGCGTGCGCGAGAGCGTTTTTGCGTGCGGGAGAACGTTTTTGCGTGCGGGAGAGCGTTTGGGCGTGCGGGAGAGCGTTTGGGCGCGCGGCGAGATTTTCGGCGTGCGGGAGAGCGTTTGAGCGTGCCGGAGAGCGTTTGGGCGTGCCGGAGAGCGTTTGGGCGTGCCGGAGAGCGTTTGGCCGTGCCGGAGAGAGTGCGTGCGGGAGTGTGTTTGGGCGTGCCGGAGAGAGTGCGTGCGGGAGAGTGTTTGGGCGTGCGGGAGAGCGTTTGGGCGTGCGGGAGAGTGTTTGGGCGTGCGGGAGAGCGTTTGGGCATGCGGGAGAGTGTTTGGGCGTGCGGGAGAGCGTTTGGGCGTGCGTTAAGAGTCTTTGGGTGTGCGGGAGAGCGTTCGGCCATGCGGGAGAGTGTTTGGGCGTGCGGGAGAGCGTTTGGGCGTGCGGGAGAGCGTTCGGCCGTGCGGGAGAGCGTTTGGGCGTGCGGGAGAGCGTTTGGGCGTGCGGGAGAGCGTTTGGGCGTGCGGGAGAGCGTTTGAGCGTGCGAGAGGGGGTTTGGGCGGGCGGGAGAGAATGCGTGCGAGAGAGGGTTTGAGCGTGCGGCAGAGTGTTTGAACGTGTGGCAGAGTGTTTGAGCGTGCGGTTAAGCGTTTGGGCATGCGGGAGAGGGTTTGGGTGTGCGGGAGATAGTGCGTGTGGGAGAGTGTTTGGGCGTGCGGGAGAGCGTTTGGGCGTGCGGGAGAGGGTTTGGGTGTGCGGGAGAGCGTTTGGGCGTGCGGGAGATAGTGCGTGCGGGAGAGTGTTTGAGCGTGCGGGAGAGCGTTTGGGCGTGCAGGAGAGCCTTTCGGCGTGCGGGAGAGAATGCGTGCGGGAGAGCGTTTGGGCGTGCGTTAAGAGTCTTTGGGTGTGCGGGAGAGCGTTCGGCCGTGCGGGAGAGCGTTTGAGCGTGCGAGAGAGGGTATGGGCGTGCGAGAGAGGGTTTGTGCGTGCGGGAGAGCGTTTGGGCATGCGGGAGAGAGTGCATGCGGGAGAGTGTTTGGGCGTGCAGGAGAGTGTTTGGGCGTGCGAGAGAGTGTTTGGGCGTGCGAGAGAGTGTTTGGGCGTGCGAGAGAGTGTTTGGGCGTGCGAGAGAGTGTTTGGGCGTGCGAGAGAGTGTTTGGGCGTGCGGGAGAGTGTTTGGGCGTGCGGGAGAGTGAGCGTGCGGGAGAGTGTTTGGGCGTGCGGGAGAGTGAGCGTGCGGGAGAGCGTTTGGGCGTGCGGGAGAGCGTTTGGGCGTGCGGGAGAGGGGCCTGCGGGAGAAGGGCCTGCGGGAGAGTGTTTGGGCGTGCGGGAGAGAGTGCATGCGGGAGAGTGTTTGGGCGTGCGGGAGAGTGTTTGGGCGTGCGAGAGAGTGTTTGGGCGTGCGAGAGAGTGTTTGGGCGTGCGAGAGAGTGTTTGGGCGTGCGAGAGAGTGTTTGGGCGTGCGAGAGAGTGTTTGGGCGTGCAGGAGAGAGTGCGTGCGGGAGAGTGTTTGGGCGTGCGGGAGAGTGTTTGGGCGTGCGGGAGAGTGAGCGTGCGGGAGAGCGTTTGGGCGTGCGGGAGAGCGAGCGTGCGGGAGAGCGTTTGGGCGTGCGGGAGAGCGTTTGGGCGTGCGGGAGAGCGTTTGGGCGAGCGTGAGAGCGTTTGGGCGTGCGGGAGAGCGTTTGGGCGTGCGGGAGAGCGTTTGGGCGAGCGGGAGAGCGATTTTGTGTGCGGAAAAGTGTTTGAGCGTGCGGGAGAGCGTTTGGGCGTGCGGGAGAGTGAGCGTGCGGGAGAGTGGTTGGGCGTGCGGGAGAGTGAGCGTGCGGGAATGTGAGCGTGCGGGAGAGTGAGCGTGCGGGAGAGTGAGCGTGCGGGAGAGTGAGCGTGCGGGAGAGTGAGCGTGCGGGAGAGTGTTTGGGCGTGCGGGAGAGTGAGCATGCGGGAGAGTGTTTGGGCGTGCGGGAGAGTGAGCGTGTGAAAGAGAGTTTGGGCGTGCAGGAGAGTGCGTGGGCGTGCGGGAGAGCGTTTGAGCGTGCGGGAGAGCGTTTGGGCGTGCGGGAGAGCGTTTGGGCGTGCGGGATAGCGTTTGGGCGTGCGGGATAGCGTTTGGGCATGCGGGAGAGAGTATGGGCGTGCGGGAGACTGCTGGGTGTGCGGGAGATTGTTTGAGCGTGTGAAAGAGTTTGGGCGTGCGGCAGAGCGTTTGGGCGTGCGGCAGAGCGTTTGGGCGTGCTGGAGAGCGCGTGGGCGTGCGGGAGAGCGCTTGGGCGTGCGGGAGAGCGCTTGGGCGTGCGGGAGAGCGCTTGGGCGTGCGGGAGAGCGCTTGGGCGTGCGGGAGAGCGCTTGGGCGTGCGGGAGAGCGCTTGGGCGTGCGGGAGAGTGGGCGTGCGGAAAAGTGTTTGGGCGTGCGGAAAAGTGTTTGGGCGTGCGGGAGAGCGTTTGGGCGTGTGGGAGAGAGTATGGGCGTGCGGGAGAGTTTTTGGGTGTGCGGGAGATTGTTTGAGCGTGTGAAAGAGAGTTTGGGCGTGCGGCAGAGCGATTGGGCGTGCGGGAGAGCGTTTGGGCGTGCGGGAGAGCGTTTGGGCGTGCGGGAGAGCGCTTGGGCGTGCGGGAGAGCGCTTGGGCGAGCGGGAGAGCGTTTGGGCGAGCGGGAGAGCGTTTGGGCGAGCGGGAGAGCGTTTGGGTGTGCGGGAGAGCGTTTGGGCGTGCGGGAGAGTGAGCGTGCGGGAAAGTGTTTGAGCATGCGGGAGAGAGTTTGGCCATGCGGGAGAGCGTTCTGCCGTGCGAGAGACAGTTTGGGCGTGCGGGAGAGCGTTTGGGCGTGCGGGAGAGCGTTTGGGCGTGCGGGAGAGCGTTTGGGCGTGCGGGAGAGCGTTTGGGCATGCGGGAGAGCGTTTGGGCGTGCGGGAGAGCGTTTGGGCGTGCGCTAAGAGTCTTTGGGTGTGCGGGAGAGCGTTCGGCCGTGCGGGAGAGTGTTTGGGCGTGCGGGAGAGCGTTTGGGCGTGCGGGAGAGCGTTTGGGCGTGCGAGAGGGCGTTTGGGCGGGCGGGAGAGAATGCGTGCGAGAGAGGGTTTGACCGTGCGGCAGAGTGTTTGAACGTGTGGCAGAGTGTTTGAACGTGTGGCAGAGTGTTTGAACGTGTGGCAGAGTGTTTGAACGTGCGAGAGAGGGTTTGAGCGTGCGGTTAAGCGTTTGGGCGTGCGGGAGAGGGTTTGGGTGTGCGGGAGATAGTGCGTGCGGGAGAGTGTTTGAGCGTGCGGGAGAGTGTTTGGGCGTGTGGGAGAGTGTTTGGGCGAGCGTGAGAGCGTTTGGGCGTGCGGGAGAGCGTTTGGGCGAGCGGGAGAGCGATTTTGTGTGCGGAAAAGTGTTTGAGCGTGCGGGAGAGTGGTTGGGCGTGCGGGAGAGTGAGCGTGCGGGAGAGTGAGCGTGCGGGAGAGTGAGCGTGCGGGAGAGTGAGCGTGCGGGAGAGTGAGCGTGCGGGAGAGTGAGCGTGCGGGAGAGTGTTTGGGCGTGCGGGAGAGTGAGCGTGCGGGAGAGTGTTTGGGCGTGCGGGAGAGTGAGCGTGCGGGAGAGTGTTTGGGCGTGCGGGAGAGTGTTTGAGCGTGTGAAAGAGAGTTTGGGCGTGCGGGAGAGTGCGTGGGCGTGCGGGAGAGCGTTTGACCGTGCGGGAGAGCGTTTGGGCGTGCGGGATAGTGTTTGGGCGTGCGGGAGAGAGTATGGGCGTGCGGGAGAGTGCTGGGTGTGCGGGAGATTGTTTGAGCGTGTGAAAGAGAGTTTGGGCGTGCGGCAGAGCGTTTGGGCGTGCGGCAGAGCGCTTGGGCGTGCGGCAGAGCGCTTGGGCGTGCGGGAGAGCGCTTGGGCGTGCGGGAGAGCGCTTGGGCGTGCGGGAGAGCGCTTGGGCGTGCGGGAGAGTGAGCGTGCGGGAGTGTGAGCGTGCGGGAGAGTGTTTGAGCGTGTGAAAGAGAGTTTGGGCGTGCGGGAGAGTGCGTGGGCGTGCGGGAGAGCGTTTGGGCGTGCGGGATAGCGTTTGGGCGTGCGGGAGAGAGTATGGGCGTGCGGGAGAGTGCTGGGTGTGCGGGAGATTGTTTGAGCGTGTGAAAGAGAGTTTGGGCGTGCGGCAGAGCGTTTGGGCGTGCGGCAGAGCGTTTGGGCGTGCGGCAGAGCGTTTGGGCGTGCGGCAGAGCGCTTGGGCGTGCGGCAGAGCGCTTGGGCGTGCGGCAGAGCGCTTGGGCGTGCGGGAGAGCGCTTGGGCGTGCGGGAGAGCGCTTGGGCGTGCGGGAGAGTGAGCGTGCGGGAGAGCGTTTGGGCGTGCGGGAGAGCGTTTGGGCGTGCGGGAGAGCGTTTGGGCGTGCGGGAGAGCGTTTGGGCGAGCGGCAGAGCGTTTGTGCGTGCGGGAGAGTGAGCGTGCGGGAGTGTGTTTGAGCGTGCGGGATAGTGTTTGGGCGTGTGGGAGAGAGTATGGGCGTGCGGGAGAGTTTTTGGGTGTGCTGGAGATTGTTTGAGCGTGTGAGAGTTTGGGCGTGCGGGAGAGCGTTTGGGCGTGCGGGAGAGCGTTTGGGCGTGCGGGAGAGCGTTTGGGCGTGCGGGAGAGCGTTTGGGCGTGCGGGAGAGCGTTTGGGCGTGCGGGAGAGCGTTTGGGCGTGCGGGAGAGCGTTTGGGCGTGCGGGAGAGCGTTTGGGCGTGTGGGAGAGCGTTTGGGCGTGCGGGAGAGTGTTTGGGCGTGCGGGAGAGCGTTTGGGCGTGCGTTAAGAGTCTTTGGGTGTGCGGGAGAGCGTTCGGCCATGCGGGAGAGTGTTTGGGCGTGCGGGAGAGCGTTTGAGCGTGCGAGAGAGGGTATGGGCGTGCGAGAGAGGGTTTGTGCGTGCGGGAGAGCGTTTGGGCATGCGGGAGAGAGTGCATGCGGGAGAGTGTTTGGGCGTGCGGGAGAGTGTTTGGGCGTGCGAGAGAGTGTTTGGGCGTGCGAGAGAGTGTTTGGGCGTGCGAGAGAGTGTTTGGGCGTGCGAGAGAGTGTTTGGGCGTGCGAGAGAGTGTTTGGGCGTGCAGGAGAGAGTGCGTGCGGGAGAGTGTTTGGGCGTGCGGGAGAGTGTTTGGGCGTGCGGGAGAGTGAGCGTGCGGGAGAGCGTTTGGGCGTGCGGGAGAGAGTGCATGCGGGAGAGTGTTTGGGCGTGCGGGAGAGTGTTTGGGCGTGCGAGAGAGTGTTTGGGCGTGCGAGAGAGTGTTTGGGCGTGCGAGAGAGTGTTTGGGCGTGCAGGAGAGAGTGCGTGCGGGAGAGTGTTTGGGCGTGCGGGAGAGTGTTTGGGCGTGCGGGAGAGTGAGCGTGCGGGAGAGCGTTTGGGCGTGCGGGAGAGCGAGCGTGCGGGAGAGCGTTTGGGCGTGCGGGAGAGCGTTTGGGCGTGCGGGAGAGCGTTTGGGCGTGCGGGAGAGCGTTTGGGCGAGCGTGAGAGCGTTTGGGCGTGCGGGAGAGCGTTTGGGCGTGCGGGAGAGCGTTTGGGCGAGCGGGAGAGCGATTTTGTGTGCGGAAAAGTGTTTGAGCGTGCGGGAGAGCGTTTGGGCGTGCGGGAGAGTGAGCGTGCGGGAGAGTGGTTGGGCGTGCGGGAGAGTGAGCGTGCGGGAATGTGAGCGTGCGGGAGAGTGAGCGTGCGGGAGAGTGAGCGTGCGGGAGAGTGAGCGTGCGGGAGAGTGAGCGTGCGGGAGAGTGAGCGTGCGGGAGAGTGAGCGTGCGGGAGAGTGAGCGTGCGGGAGAGTGAGCGTGCGGGAGAGTGTTTGGGCGTGCGGGAGAGTGAGCATGCGGGAGAGTGTTTGGGCGTGCGGGAGAGTGAGCGTGTGAAAGAGAGTTTGGGCGTGCAGGAGAGTGCGTGGGCGTGCGGGAGAGCGTTTGAGCGTGCGGGAGAGCGTTTGGGCGTGCGGGATAGCGTTTGGGCGTGCGGGAGAGAGTATGGGCGTGCGGGAGAGTGCTGGGTGTGCATGAGATTGTTTGAGCGTGTGAAAGAGTTTGGGCGTGCGGCAGAGCGTTTGGGCGTGCTGGAGAGCGCGTGGGCGTGCGGGAGAGCGCTTGGGCGTGCGGGAGAGCGCTTGGGCGTGCGGGAGAGCGCTTGGGCGTGCGGGAGAGCGCTTGGGCGTGCGGGAGAGCGCTTGGGCGTGCGGGAGAGTGGGCGTGCGGAAAAGTGTTTGGGCGTGCGGAAAAGTGTTTGGGCGTGCGGGAGAGCGTTTGGGCGTGTGGGAGAGAGTATGGGCGTGCGGGAGAGTTTTTGGGTGTGCGGGAGATTGTTTGAGCGTGTGAAAGAGAGTTTGGGCGTGCGGCAGAGCGATTGGGCGTGCGGGAGAGCGTTTGGGCGTGCGGGAGAGCGTTTGGGCGTGCGGGAGAGCGCTTGGGCGAGCGGGAGAGCGTTTGGGCGAGCGGGAGAGCGTTTGGGCGAGCGGGAGAGCGTTTGGGCGTGCGGGAGAGCGTTTGGGCGTGCGGGAGAGCGTTTGGGCGTGCGGGAGAGTGAGCGTGCGGGAAAGTGTTTGAGCATGCGGGAGAGAGTTTGGCCATGCGGGAGAGCGTTCTGCCGTGCGAGAGACAGTTTGGGCGTGCGGGAGAGCGTTTGGGCGTGCGGGAGAGCGTTTGGGCGTGCGGGAGAGCGTTTGGGCGTGCGGGAGAGCGTTTGGGCGTGCGGGAGAGTGTTTGGGGCGTGCGGGAGAGCGTTTGGGCATGCGGGAGAGTGTTTGGGCGTGCGGGAGAGCGTTTGGGCGTGCGCTAAGAGTCTTTGGGTGTGCGGGAGAGCGTTCGGCCGTGCGGGAGAGTGTTTGGGCGTGCGGGAGAGCGTTTGGGCGTGCGGGAGAGCGTTTGGGCGTGCGGGAGAGCGTTTGGGCGTGCGAGAGGGCGTTTGGGCGGGCGGGAGAGAATGCGTGCGAGAGAGGGTTTGACCGTGCGGCAGAGTGTTTGAACGTGTGGCAGAGTGTTTGAACGTGTGGCAGAGTGTTTGAACGTGTGGCAGAGTGTTTGAACGTGCGAGAGAGGGTTTGAGCGTGCGGTTAAGCGTTTGGGCGTGCGGGAGAGGGTTTGGGTGTGCGGGAGATAGTGCGTGCGGGAGAGTGTTTGAGCGTGCGGGAGAGTGTATGGGCGTGTGGGAGAGTGGGCGAGCGTGAGAGCGTTTGGGCGTGCGGGAGAGCGTTTGGGCGAGCGGGAGAGCGATTTTGTGTGCGGAAAAGTGTTTGAGCGTGCGGGAGAGCGAGCGTGCGGGAGAGTGGTTGGGCGTGCGGGAGAGTGAGCGTGCGGGAGAGTGAGCGTGCGGGAGAGTGAGCGTGCGGGAGAGTGAGCGTGCTGGAGAGTGTTTGGGCGTGCGGGAGAGTGAGCGTGCGGGAGAGTGTTTGGGCGTGCGGGAGAGTGAGCGTGCGGGGCGGGAGAGTGTTTGGGCGTGCGGGAGAGTGTTTGAGCGTGTGAAAGAGAGTTTGGGCGTGCGGGAGAGCGTTTGGGCGTGCGCGAGAGCGTTTTTGCGTGCGGGAGAACGTTTTTGCGTGCGGGAGAGCGTTTGGGCGTGCGGGAGAGCGTTTGGGCGCGCGGCGAGATTTTCGGCGTGCGGGGAGAGCGTTTGAGCGTGCCGGAGAGCGTTTGGGCGTGCCGGAGAGCGTTTGGGCGTGCCGGAGAGCGTTTGGCCGTGCCGGAGAGAGTGCGTGCGGGAGTGTGTTTGGGCGTGCCGGAGAGAGTGCGTGCGGGAGAGTGTTTGGGCGGTGCGGGAGAGCGTTTTGGGCGTGCGGGAGAGTGTTTGGGCGTGCGGGAGAGCGTTTGGGCATGCGGGGAGAGTGTTTGGGCGTGCGGGAGAGCGTTTGGGCGTGCGTTAAGAGTCTTTGGGTGTGCGGGAGAGCGTTCGGCCATGCGGGAGAGTGTTTGGGCGTGCGGGAGAGCGTTTGGGCGGTGCGGGAGAGCGTTCGGCCGTGCGGGAGAGCGTTTGGGCGTGCGGGGAGAGCGTTTGGGCGTGCGGGGAGAGCGTTTGGGCGTGCGGGAGAGCGTTTGAGCGTGCGAGAGGGGGTTTGGGCGGGCGGGAGAGAATGCGTGCGAGAGAGGGTTTGAGCGTGGCGGCAGAGTGTTTGAACGTGTGGCAGAGTGTTTGAGCGTGCGGTTAAGCGTTTGGGCATGCGGGAGAGGGTTTGGGTGTGCGGGAGATAGTGCGTGTGGGAGAGTGTTTGGGCGTGCGGGAGAGCGTTTTGGGCGTGCGGGAGAGGGTTTGGGTGTGCGGGAGAGCGTTTGGGCGTGCGGGAGATAGTGCGTGCGGGGAGAGTGTTTGAGCGTGCGGGAGAGCGTTT
>JANJGN010005499.1:0-19622 GCA_026770705.1 Isurus oxyrinchus | reverse complement strand
CTATTAGTCTCGGGGAGGGGGGGTGGGGAGGGGGGGGGGGGGGGTCTAGGGACATAGTCTCGGGGAGGGGGGGGGAAGGGGGGGTCTAGGACCTGCACAGACTCACCAGCTCTGTCTGTGTCCATTTACTGACAGGGAAGGGGGATTGGTTCTAGCTCCCGTGCTGCACAGACTCACCAGCTCTGTGTCCATTTACTGACAGGAAGTGGGACTGGTTATAGCTCCCGTGCTGCACAGACTCACCAGCTCTGTCTGTGTCCATTTACTGACAGGGAAGAGGGACTGGTTATAGCTCCCGTGCTGCACAGTCTCACCAGCTCTGTCTGTGTCCATTTACTGACAGGGAAGAGGGACTGGTTATAGCTCCCGTGCTGCACAGACTCACCTCTGTCTGTGTCCATTTACTGACAGGGAAGAGGGACTGGTTATAGCTCCCGTGCTGCACAGACTCACCAGCTCTGTGTCCATTTACTGACAGGGAAGAGGGACTGGTTATAGCTCCCGTGCTGCACAGACTCACCAGCTCTGTGTCCATTTACTGGACAGGGAAGAGGGACTGGTTATAGCTCCCGTGCTACACAGACTCACCAGCTCTGTCTGTGTCCATTTACTGACAGGGAAGAGGGACTGGTTATAGCTCCCGTGCTGCACAGACTCACCAGCTCTGTCTGTGTCCATTTACTGACAGGGAAGTGGGACTGGTTATAGCTCCCGTGCTGCACAGACTCACCAGCTCTGTCTGTGTCCATTTACTGACAGGGGAAGAGGGACTGGTTATAGCTCCCGTGCTGCACAGACTCACCAGCTCTGTGTCCATTTACTGACAGGGAAGTGGGACTGGTTATAGCTCCCGTGCTACACAGACTCACCAGCTCTGTCTGTGTCCATTTACTGACAGGGAAGAGGGACTGGTTATAGCTCCCGTGCTGCACAGACTCACCAGCTCTGTGTCCATTTACTGACAGGGAAGAGGGACTGGTTATAGCTCCCGTGCTGCACAGACTCACCACGCTGTCTGTGTCCATTTACTGACAGGGAAGTGGGACTGGTTATAGCTCCCGTGCTGCACAGACTCAGCTCTGTGTCCATTTACTGACAGGGAAGAGGGACTGGTTATAGCTCCCGTGCTGCACAGACTCACCAGCTCTGTCTGTGTCCATTTACTGACAGGGAAGAGGGACTGGTTATAGCTCCCGTGCTGCACAGACTCACCAGCTCTGTGTCCATTTACTGACAGGGAAGTGGGACTGGTTCTAGCTCCCGTGCTGCACAGACTCACCAGCTCTGTGTCCATTTACTGACAGGGAAGTGGGACTGGTTATAGCTCCCGTGCTGCACAGACTCACCAGCTCTGTCTGTGTCCATTTACTGACAGGGAAGTGGGGACTGGTTATAGCTCCCCGTGCTGCACAGACTCACCAGCTCTGTGTCCATTTACTGACAGGGAAGTGGGACTGGTTATAGCTCCGTGCTGCACAGACTCACCAGCTCTGTGTCCCATTTACTGACAGGGAAGAGGGACTGGTTATAGCTCCCGTGCTGCACAGACTCACCAGCTCTGTCTGTGTCCATTTACTGACAGGGAAGAGGGACTGGTTATAGCTCCCATGCTGCACAGACTCACCAGCTCTGTGTCCATTTACTGACAGGGAAGAGGGACTGGTTATCGCTCCCGTGCTGCACAGACTCACCAGCTCTGTGTCCATTTACTGACAGGGAAGTGGGACTGGTTATAGCTCCCGTGCTGCACAGACTCACCAGCTCTGTCTGTGTCCATTTACTGACAGGGAAGAGGGACTGGTTATAGCTCCCGTGCTGCACAGACTCACCAGCTCTGTCTGTGTCCGTTTACTGACAGGGAAGAGGGACTGGTTATAGCTCCCGTGCTGCACAGACTCACCAGCTCTGTGTCCATTTACTGACAGGGCAAGAGGGACTGGTTCTAGCTCCCGTGCTGCACAGACTCACCAGCTCTGTCTGTGTCCGTTTACTGACAGGGAAGAGGGGACTGGTTATAGCTCCCGTGCTGCACAGACTCACCAGCTCTGTGTCCATTTACTGACAGGGAAGAGGGACTGGTTCTAGCTCCCGTGCTGCACAGACTCACCAGCTCTGTCTGTGTCCATTTACTGACAGGGAAGTGGGACTGGTTCTAGCTCCCGTGCTGCACAGACTCACCAGCTCTGTGTCCATTTACTGACAGGAAGAGGGACTGGTTCTAGCTCCCGTGCTGCACAGACTCACCAGCTCTGTCTGTGTCCATTTACTGACAGGGGAAGAGGGACTGGTTATAGCTCCCGTGCTGCACAGACTCACCAGCTCTGTCTGTGTCCATTTACTGACAGGGAAGAGGGACTGGTTATAGCTCCCGTGCTGCACAGACTCACCAGCTCTGTGATCTGCAAATGGAGTCTCTGATACCCGTGCCTGCAGGTGTGTGCACCCAGGTCAGCCCGAGTGCCTGCCATCCACAGTTTAATCAGTGACCCACGGGAAGCAGGCCTGTCTTTGGGTTAGTGTGGCATCAAACTATCAGCCAGCTTGAATATGTTCGGAGTAAACACCAGGTTTCGCTGCTTATGTTGGTTGTCTCTGCCAAAGGCACTCCCTTCATTGATGTGCAGCTTTAAGAGTGGGCAGACCCAATGCCTAATTAACGCTCTGCATTTATATCAAATGATTTGACTTCAGGAACTCAACCAAGGAGGGGCAGTGAACTGAAGGAGGCAATTACAGGAGCTGTGGGGCAGATATCCCTGCTGGGAGATGACATTGAAGTAACTCCTGGGGTGAGCTACCAAACTTTGGGGCAGGTGGGAAGCTTAGGCAGCCCAAGAGGAATGTCAAGGTGGCTGAAGGGGTTCCAAGGGACCGGTATCCCGGTGCGTTCAATCGCCATGTCACACCAGTGCCGCGCAGCAGCGCCCAAGGCTGCTGGCCTCGACGAGCTGTTTGACCATGTCGGGCATCACACCCAAACCCCCGCCGACCCGCACCGACCCCCCCCCACGCGTGCATCCTTTTCAGGCAGGAGTTTAGTGGGTGGAAGCCAGCTTCAGGAGCCTTCGGGCATATTCTCAAAAATCTCGGCTGCCCTTCTCTTCGGAGTTGTGGTGGTGGGGTGGGGGTGAGTGAGTGGTCACACCAACCTGGAATCCACTGCGATATTAGGCAGTAGGGAGTGTCAGCATTCGGCCAAAGTGCCGGACGATTTTGTCCCAGGCCGCGTTCACGTACAAAACAAACATAGCTGGGGAAACTCAGCAGGTCTGACAGCATCTGTGGAGAGGAGCGCAGTTAACGTTTCGAGTCCAAACGACTCTGTGTTAATGACACGCCGGCTTAACAAAAAGGCTTGCGCCCCTTGCCTCGGTATCGCCTGTCCCACACCCGCTTGGCGCGATGCTGTGGGCGTCGACGCCCAGCAGCACCATCACCCTAAACACCGGCCACCCCACCGCGTGAATCAGTCATGCCCCGGCCTGTCGGTTTGGCGTTTGGGGGGTGGGTGGAGAGTTCACATCTGCAAGTTCAGGTATTGGGGGAAGATCTTCCCCAGCAGTTACCACATTACGGATTAGCGTATGTTATTCTCTGACCTCACCCACCCCTACACACTTAGAGGACGTTTTAAAAAGGCACCACTCATTTAACAGAAGTGTGGCGAGCGAGTTCAATGCAAGCTGCAGACTATTGTTAAATGCAGGTCTCAGTGTAGGCAGATTGGTCATAACAATGAGTAACGATGAGAGCTTTGAATATTTGATCCCGGTGTTCGTTTTATTAACATTCTGCTCTTCAGGGTCATCCTTTTTTTCCAAAGAAAGAGGAGGCTGCTATTTGGCTCAATAATCATTTAATATTAGACAGTTATCTCTCTGCAGCAGGCTTTGCCTGATCGTGGGTGCAGGAGAGAGGAACAAGCTCCCTGATTTAGTCAGGGTTGTGTGTGGGGAGGAGGGGGGTGTGACTGGAAGCAGCCATGACAGACAGTGTGTGCTGAGGGGGTGTGGGGGAGAGAGGAACAAGCTCCCTGATTTAGTCAGGGTTGTGTGGGGAGGAGGGGGGTGTGACTGGAAGCAGCCATTACAGACAGTGTGTGCTGAGGGGGTGTGGAGGAGAGAGGAACAAGCTCCCTGATTTAGTCAGGGTTGTGTGTGGGGAGGAGGGGGGTGTGACTGGAAGCAGCCATTACAGACAGTGTGTGCTGAGGGGGTGTGGGGGAGAGAGGAACAAGCTCCCTGATTTAGTCAGGGTTGTGTGTGGGGAGGAGGGGGGTGTGACTGGAAGCAGCCATGACAGACAGTGTGTGCTGAGGGGGTGTGGAGGAGAGAGGAACAAGCTCCCTGATTTAGTCAGGGTTGTGTGTGGGGAGGAGGGGGGGTGTGACTGGAAGCAGCCATTACAGACAGTGTGTGCTGAGGGGGTGTGGAGGAGAGAGGAACAAGCTCCCTGATTTAGTCAGGGTTGTGTGTGGGGAGGAGGGGGGTGTGACTGGAAGCAGCCATTACAGACAGTGTGTGCTGAGGGGGTGTGGGGGAGAGAGGAACAAGCTCCCTGATTTAGTCAGGGTTGTGTGTGGGGAGGAGGGGGGTGTGACTGGAAGCAGCCATGACAGACAGTGTGTGCTGAGGGGGTGTGGGGGAGAGAGGAACAAGCTCCCTGATTTAGTCAGGGTTGTGTGGGGAGGAGGGGGGTGTGACTGGAAGCAGCCATGACAGACAGTGTGTGCTGAGGGGTCAGCTTGCTCCTTGTATGACTCTACACACAATGGTGCTGAGTGCTTGCTGTGGTGTACTCTTTGCTTCATCGTATTGAATCAGCGTTTGCAATAAAATAAAAGCTAGATGTGTGTGTGTGTGTGTGTGTGTGTGTGTGTGCTGAGCGAGGTCAAAAAGATGCAGATCTGCAGCTGTTAACTCGCTGCTGGGCTGTTGAGGCAGACTGATCTTTAAGTGGCGCAGATACTGCGCAAGCTTTTTAGCTGTTGTGTTTTCAGTGAAGGGTAGCTGGTTAAAATGGTGGCCTGAAGCGTGCACCTTACTGACCTCTAAACACTAGTGACCCTTCAACAAATATTGCCTCTCATTCACACCGCATACATTTGAACGGAGCCTTAAGTCGAAGAAGGCTTGGTGCGATGCAGTGCAGCAACTCACCAAGGCTCCTTCAGCAGCACCTTCCAAACCCACCACCTCTACCATCTAGAAGGACGAGGGCAGCAGACACATGGGGAACACCGCCACCTGCAAGTTCCCCTCCCAGCCACTCACCATCCCGACTTGGGAATATATCGGCCGTTCCTTCACTGTCGCCGGGTCAAAATCCTGGAACTCCCTCCTTAACAGCACCGTGGGTGTACCTACACCACACGGACAAAATCCTGGAACTCTCTCCCTAACAGCGCCTTGGGTATACCTACACCACAGGGACAAAATCCTGGAACTCCCTCCCTAACAGTGCTGTGGGTGTACCTACACCACCCGGACAAAATCCTGGAACTCCCTCCCTAACAGCGCTGTGGGTGTACCTACACCACATGGGGACAAAATCCTGGAACTCCCTCCCTAACAGCGCCGTGGGTGTACCTACACCACCCGGACAAAATCCTGGAACTCCCTCCCTAACAGCGCTGTGGGTGTACCTACACCACACGGGGACTGCAACGGTTCAAGAAGGGGGCTCACCCCTCCACCTTCTCAAGGGGCAATTTGGGATGGGCAATAAATGCTGGCCCAGCCCAGCGACACCCACATCCTGTGAAGGAATAAAAAAAACTATGTCACTACGAAGGAGGTTTGCTTTTAAGAGCACCATTTCTGAGTAATTATCCGCATTTTAAAAAATAACATATATCGTTACACCTCTCCCATTCCTCAGGAGAATGAGTCATTAAGTCTTTTATCTAGAAGGGGGAAGGCAGGGTTGAATCTAGTGTAAAAATCTATCATGCAGAAGAGTTAACCGCCCAGTATAGTCCAAGGAACTTCTTGAGGTTTAAGATGCCACTAGGCAGTGGAAATGATGGAATCTGGATCAGATAAGAGCAGATTTGTTAAAAAAAAAAGCTTATTCTTTCACAGGGTGTCTTTCATAGTGACTGGCTTTTATTGCCCATCCCTAATTGCCCCTTGAGAAGGTGGGGGTGAGCTGCCTTCTTGAACCACTGCAGTCCCTGTGGTGTAGGTACACCCACGGCGCTGTTAGGGAGGGAGTTCCAGGATTTTGTCCCGTGTGGTGTAGGTACACCCACGGCGCTGTTAGGGAGGGAGTTCCAGGATTTTGTCCGTGTGGTGTAGGTACACCCACAGCGCTGTTAGGGAGGGAGTTCCAGGATTTTGTCCCGTGTGGTGTAGGTACACCCACAGCGCTGTTAGGGAGGGAGTTCCAGGATTTTGTCCCCTGTGGTGTAGGTACACCCACAGCGCTGTTAGGGAGGGAGTTCCAGGATTTTGTCCGTGTGGTGTAGGTACACCCACGGCGCTGTTAGGGAGGGAGTTCCAGGATTTTGTCCCCGTGTGGTGTAGGTACACCCATGGTGCTGTTAGGGAGGGAGTTCCAGCAGATTGACCCAGCGACAGTGAAGGAACGGCCGATCTATTCCCAAGTCGGGATGGTGAGTGGCTGGGAGGGGAACTTGCAGGTGGTGGTGTTCCCCGTGTGTCTGCTGCCCTCGTCCTTCTAGATGGTAGAGGTGGTGGGTTTGGGCGGCGCTGTCGAAGGAGCTCTTGGCGAGTTGCTGCAGTGCATCTTGTAGATGGTACACACACTGCTGCCCCTGTGCGTCGGTGGTGGTGGTGGAGGGAGTGAATGTTTGTGGATGTGGTGCCCCATCGAGCGGGGCTGCTTTGTCCTGGACGGTGTCGAGTTTCTCATGTTGTTGGAGCTGCACTCATCCAGGCAAGTGGGAAGTATCCCATCGCACTCCTGAATACATTAATGCACTCACTGAGTTGATATTGGCACCCAGGACAGGAGCAGATTAACAACACAGTGTGTGCAGAGGATCTGGGTACTGTTAGCTCCAGGACACTGTGGGTAGAGAGAGATTAGAAACGAATTCAAGTTGGGCAGGGGGCAGATGCGAGGTACATTATGAGATGAAGGAGGGAATATCAGAGTATTCTCAAATATATTGTCAAGAAATCCTGCAGCTATAACACCAAAGTGGATTCTTAAAAGTCAGATGTGATAGTTGAAGTTAAGTGCAAACTGGTGTGGATCCTGAACCAGGACTGTGCTGCAGTGTTTTAAACAGAATTGTGGAGGGTATGCCTCTCGCTGTCTCTCAACTATATCAGATTCTTAAGGGACATGCTGGGGGCGTGGTGGGGGGAGGGTGTTGTTTTCCGGTGGTTGGAATTCTCTACACCATCAGCGAGCCCTATGCGAGAAGGTTGGGCAGGCTGCTGAAGGAACCCGGGGGATCGGGCAGGAAGGTATAACCGAGGGAGGAAGATCTTAGTGGATGGTGCAGCAGGCTGGAAGGGCTGAATGGCCTATCCTTGCTCCTGTTCCTAACGCTGTGGCCTCCTGCCTGGGCCCTCAGCTCCGAAAGCAGGAGGTGCAGCCGGTGACAGCAGGTAAATTGTTCTGGTGTTTCCTCACCTCTGATTGCCTCACAGCTGCCTGCTCGCACGTGTGTATTTTAACCTCGCCAACGAATGGGAGCGGAGCTCGGCTCCTTGCTTGGCATTGTGGAACTCCATTTCTGACTCGGTGCGGGGGGGGCGGTGGCGTTTGTCCCCCACCTCCTGAAGTTTGCATCCTGCTGCTGTAAGGACCCCTGTTGATGGGGAGACCTCCATACAGAGTGAACTGAAACAGAAATGTGTTTGTCTTTTACAGAACGCTGCATGCGTCGTAGTTGCTGCAAGGAATAAAAGCTCCTCGTCGGTGAGTAATCGGTTTTCTGCATCTAGATCAGCCCAGTGGGCAAAGAGTAAAGGCGGTCTGGTAGCGTCGTTACCATTGTCAGTGTTGGTGTTCTGTTCCTCCTCCCTCTCCACCCACCTCCCCTCTGTCCGCTGATGAGCTGCTGCCCGAACTGTTAACCTGCCTGTTTGTTGTACACCTTTACCATCGGAATCAAGAGCAGACTATGCACTGGGAGGATGCAAGGCAAAGGCTGCAGGCCGACAGTATCAGAGAACGCTGCAGCACAGGCAGAGGCCATTTGGCCCATCATGTCTGTGCCAGCTCTTTGAAAGATCGATCCACTTGTCCCTTCTTATTTCCTATTGGATCTGCTTCCACCGCCCTTTCAGGCAGCGCCTTCCAGATCACAACAACTCGCTGTGTTTATAAACAATAATTCTCCTCATCTCCCCCCCCCCTCACCCCCCCACCCTCTGGTTCTGTTACCGATTCTCTTCAATCTGTGTCCCCCTCTGGTTACCGACCCTCCCACCACTGGAAACAGTCTCCCCCCGCCCCCCCCCCGGCCTTCGTGATTCTGAACACCTCGATTCAATCTCCCCCCCCCCTCCCTTAACCTTCTCTGCTCTAAGGAGAACAATCCCAGCTTCTCCAGTCCCTCCACGTGAACTGAAGTCCCCTCATCCTCCCTCCCCACCCCCCAACCTCCCTTAACCTTCTCTGCTCTAAGGAGAACAATCCCAGCTTCTCCAGTCCCTCCACGTGAACTGAAGTCCCCTCATCCTCCCTCCCCACCCCCCAACCTCCCTTAACCTTCTCTGCTCTAAGGAGAACAATCCCAGCTTCTCCAGTCCCTCCACGTGAACTGAAGTCCCCCCCCCCCCCCCATCCCGGTTCTGGTAAATCTCCCTCCGCACCCTCTCCGAGGCCCTTGACATCCTTCCTGGAGTGCGGGGCCCGGGACTGGAGACAGGATACTCCAGCTGAGAGCCTATCCCGTGTGTCATGAAGGTTTAGCGTACCACCTTTTACCATTTCCTGTTTCTTTTCCCCCCAAAGAGGAAATCTACATCGTTATCATTCTTCTGCCAGGAGAATCTGGGCTCGAACTCACCCTAGTATGCCAGGCTGAATGATACGTTCTCTTCTGTTCCCTGCAGCTTATTTCTGGTGTTTGTGCAGGAGCAGCTGCGGTGCTCAGTTCCGTTCACTCTGCAAAGGGCCATTTAGAGTGGGAACTGGAAATAAATTTGACATGCTGGCCAGGGAGAAGCTTAGGGTCAGCACAGGCACAGCAGGCAGAATGGCCACAGGAGTAGGCCATTCAAGCCTGGTCCGCCGCTCGATAAGATCACGGCTGATCGGATTTTTAAAGATAAATTTGTTCTGGAGCGTGGGCTAGGCCAGCATTTATTGCCCATCCCCAATTGCCCCTTGTTCAGAGGGCACTTTTAAGCGTCACCCACATAGCTGTGGGTCTGGAGTCACGTGTAGGGCCAGACCGGGGTAAGGACGGCACAGCTCCCTCCCCTAAAGGGGACGTTAGTGAACCAGCCCGGGTTTTTACCACAATCGACAATGGTTTCATGGTCACCGTCAGAGTTTTAATTCCAGACTGTTGTTGAATTCAAATTCCATCATCTCCCGTGGTGGGATTCGAACCCGGGTCCCCAGAGCATTACCCTGGGTCTCTGTGACAGTACCATTATGCTACTGCCTCCCCCATCGTGGCCTTAGCTCCACTTTCCTGTCTCCCCTCCCCCACCCCTATAATCCTCGACTCCCTCGTCGATCAGAAACCCGTCTTAAAAGCCTTGGATATATTCACTGACCCAGCCTCCACTGCTCTCTTGGGGAAGGGGGGGTGGGCGGAGAGAATTCCACAGACTGATTAGAAATTCCTTCTCGTCTCAGACCTAAATGGGAGACCACCCCCCCCCTCCACAACCCTCCTCTGGTGTTTAAACTGTCCCCTAATTCTGGACCCCCTTCCCCCGCCCCTCCACCACACACCCTCTCACATCCCAGGCACCCTGAGGTTGGAGGAGAGTCAGTCATGGAGCGTGCGGGGTGTAGCTTCGTCCTGTGTCTGAGGCGTACCCTGGAGATGAGTTGTTACTTGACCCACTGGCGTGAAGGTGCCAAAAAGCATAGAGCACAACTGCTGTTGAAGCGAGGTAAGGGGCGCTGGATCCCATCTGTATCGCATGAAATGTTTAATACGGCCTTTTGTCTTCCTAGAATTTGAAGGAGGTTCTTGCTGACCTTATCCCGAAGGAACAGTCCAGGATCAAAGCTTTCAAGCAGCAATATGGCAAAACAGTTATTGGACAAATTAGTGTGGAGATGGTATGGATTACATGTGTTTCTGATTGTTTGGGGTGGGGGAGGGGGGGGTGCGGTGGGGGGGAGAGGCAGGGGTAATACTTTGTTTCATTCGTTCGCCAGATGTGGGTGTATCTGGCTGTGCCCAGTATTTATTGCCCATCCCTAATTGCCCCTTGAGAAGATGGGTGGGTGAGCCGCTGCAGTCCCCGTGTGGTGTAGGTACACCCACGGTGCTGTTAGGGAGGGAGTTCCAGGATTTTAACCCATTGACAGTGAAGGAACGGCCGATATATTCCCAAATTGGGATGATGTATGTGTGTGAGTATGCGTGTACCTGGGGGGGTGGGGATTGTGTGTGTGTTCCTGCGGGGGAGTTGGGGTGGTGTGTGTGTGTTGTTGAGTGTGCGTGTGTTCCTGGAGGGGAGTTGGGGGGTGTGTGTGTGTGTTCCTGGGGGGAGTTGTGGGGTGTGTGTGTGTGTTCCTGAGGGGAGTTGGGGAGTGGGTGTGTGTGTTCCTGAGGGGAGTTGAAGGGGTGTGTGTGTGTGTTCCTGGGGGGAGTTGGGTGTGTGTGTGTTCCTGAGGGGAGTTGAAGGGGTGTGTGTGTGTGTTCCTGGGGGGAGTTGGGGGGTGTGTGTGTGTGTGTTCCTGGGGGGAGTTGGGTGTGTGTGTGTGTTCCTGGGGGGAGTTGGGTGTGTGTGTGTGTTCCTGGGGGGGAGTTGGGGTGTGTGTGTGTTCCTGGGGGGAGTTGGGGGGTGTGTGTGTGTGTTCCTGGGGGGAGTTGCGGGGTGTGTGTGTGTTCCTGGGGGGAGTTGGGTGTGTGTGTGTTCCTGAGGGGAGTTGAAGGGGTGTGTGTGTGTGTGTTCCTGGGGGGAGTTGGGGGGTGTGTGTGTGTGTTCCTGGGGGGAGTTGCGGGGTGTGTGTGTGTTCCTGGGGGGAGTTGGGTGTGTGTGTGTGTTCCTGGGGGGAGTTGGGGGGTGTGTGTGTGTGTTCCTGGGGGGAGTTGGTGTGTGTGTGTGTTCCTGGGGGGAGTTGGGTGTGTGTGTGTGTGTTCCTGGGGGGAGTTGCGGGGTGTGTGTGTGTTCCTGGGGGAATTGGGGGGTGTGTGTGTGTGTTCCTGGGGGGAGTTGGGGTGTGTGTGTGTTCCTGGGGGGAGTTGGGTGTGTGTGTGTGTTCCTGGGGGGAGTTGGGTGTGTGTGTGTGTTCCTGGGGGGAGTTGGGTGTGTGTGTGTGTTCCTGGGGGGAGTTGGGGGGTGTGTGTGTGTGTTCCTGGGGGGAGTTGGGTGTGTGTGTGTGTTCCTGGGGGGAGTTGGGTGTGTGTGTGTGTGTGTTCCTGGGGGGAGTTGCGGGGTGTGTGTGTGTTCCTGGGGGGAGTTGGGGGGTGTGTGTGTGTGTTCCTGGGGGGAGTTGGGGTGTGTGTGTGTTCCTGGGGGGAGTTGGGTGTGTGTGTGTGTGTTCCTGGGGGGAGTTGGGGGGTGTGTGTGTTCCTGGGGGGAGTTGGGTGTGTGTGTGTTCCTGGGGGGGAGTTGGGGGGTGTGTGTGTGTTCCTGGGGGGAGTTGGGTGTGTGTGTGTTCCTGGGGGGAGTTGGGTGTGTGTGTGTTCCTGGGGGGAGTTGGGTGTGTGTGTGTGTTCCTGGGGGGAGTTGGGTGTGTGTGTGTGTTCCTGGGGGGAGTTGGGTGTGTGTGTGTGTTCCTGGGGGGAGTTGGGTGTGTGTGTTCCTGGGGGGAGTTGGGTGTGTGTGTGTGTTCCTGGGGGGAGTTGGGGGGTGTGTGTGTGTGTTCCTGGGGGGAGTTGCGGGGTGTGTGTGTGTTCCTGGGGGGAGTTGGGGTGTGTGTGTGTGTTCCTGGGGGGAGTTGGGGGGTGTGTGTGTGTGTTCCTGGGGGGAGTTGGGGGGTGTGTGTGTGTGTTCCTGGGGGGAGTTGGGTGTGTGAGTGTGTTCCTGGGGGGAGTTGGGTGTGTGAGTGTGTGTTCCTGGGGGGAGTTGGGTGTGAGTGTGTGTTCCTGGGGGGTGGGGGGGGGTGGTGTGTGTGTTCCTGGGGGGAGTTGGGTGTGTGTGTGTGTTCCTGGGGGGAGTTGGGTGTGTGTGTGTGTTCCTGGGGGGAGTTGGGTGTGTGTGTGTGTTCCTGGGGGGAGTTGGGTGTGTGTGTGTGTTCCTGGGGGGAGTTGGGTGTGTGTGTGTGTGTTCCTGGGGGGTGGGGGGGTGGTGTGTGTGTTCCTGGGAGGAGTTGGGTGTGTGAGTGTGTTCCTGGGGGGAGTTGGGTGTGTGAGTGTGTTCCTAGGGGGAATTGGGTGTATGTGTGTGTTCCTAGGGGGAGTTGGGTGTATGTGTGTGTTCCTGGTGGGGTGTGTGTTCCTGGTGGGGTGTGTGTTCCTGGTGGGGTGTGTGTTCCTGGTGGGGTGTGTGTTCCTGGTGGGGTGTGTGTTCCTGGTGGGGTGTGTGTTCCTGGTGGGGTGTGTGTTCCTGGTGGGGTGTGTGTTCCTGGTGGGGTGTGTGTTCCTGGTGGGGTGTGTGTTCCTGGTGGGGTGTGTGTGTGTGTGTTCCTGGTGGGGTGTGTGTGTGTGTGTTCCTGGTGGGGTGTGTGTGTGTGTGTTCCTGGTGGGGTGTGTGTGTGTGTTCCTGGTGGGGTGTGTGTGTGTGTTCCTGGTGGGGGTGTGTGTGTGTGTTCCTGGTGGGGTGTGTGTGTGTGTTCCTGGTGGGGTGTGTGTGTGTGTTCCTGGTGGGGTGTGTGTGTGTGTTCCTGGTGGGGTGTGTGTGTGTGTTCCTGGTGGGGTGTGTGTGTGTGTTCCTGGTGGGGTGTGTGTGTGTGTTCCTGGTGGGGTGTGTGTGTGTGTTCCTGGTGGGGTGTGTGTGTGTGTTCCTGGTGGGGTGTGTGTGTGTGTTCCTGGTGGGGTGTGTGTGTGTGTTCCTGGTGGGGGTGTGTGTGTGTGTGTGTTCCTGGTGGGGGTGTGTGTGTGTGTGTGTTGTTCCTGGTGGGGGGTGTGTGTGTGTGTGTGTGTTCCTGGTGGGGGGTGTGTGTGTGTGTGTGTGTTCCTGGTGGGGGTGTGTGTGTGTGTGTGTGTTCCTGGTGGGGGGTGTGTGTGTGTGTGTGTGTTCCTGGTGGGGGGTGTGTGTGTGTGTGTGTGTTCCTGGTGGGGGGTGTGTGTGTGTGTGTGTTCCTGGTGGGGTGTGTGTGTGTGTGTGTGTTCCTGGTGGGGTGTGTGTGTGTGTGTTCCTGGTGGGGTGTGTGTGTGTGTGTTCCTGGTGGGGTTGTGTGTGTGTGTGTGTTCCTGGTGGGGTGTGTGTGTGTGTGTTCCTGGTGGGGTGTGTGTGTGTGTGTGTTCCTGGTGGGGTGTGTGTGTGTGTGTGTTCCTGGTGGGGTGTGTGTGTGTGTGTGTTCCTGGTGGGGTGTGTGTGTGTGTGTGTGTTCCTGGTGGGGAGTGTGTGTGTGTGTGTTCCTGGTGGGGTGTGTGTGTGTGTGTTCCTGGTGGGGGGTGTGTGTGTGTGTGTGTGTTCCTGGTGGGGGGTGTGTGTGTGTGTGTGTGTGTTCCTGGTGGGGTGTGTGTGTGTGTGTGTGTGTTCCTGGTGGGGTGTGTGTGTGTGTTCCTGGTGGGGTGTGTGTGTGTGTTCCTGGTGGGGTGTGTGTGTGTGTGTGTTCCTGGTGGGGTGTGTGTGTGTGTGTGTTCCTGGTGGGGTGTGTGTGTGTGTGTGTTCCTGGTGGGGTGTGTGTGTGTGTGTGTTCCTGGTGGGGGTGTGTGTGTGTGTGTGTTCCTGGTGGGGTGTGTGTGTGTGTGTGTTCCTGGTGGGGGGTGTGTGTGTGTGTGTGTTCCTGGTGGGGGGTGTGTGTGTGTGTGTGTGTGTTCCTGGTGGGGTGTGTGTGTGTGTGTGTGTGTTCCTGGTGGGGGTGTGTGTGTGTTCCTGGTGGGGTGTGTGTGTGTTCCTGGTGGGGTGTGTGTGTGTGTGTGTGTGTTCCTGGTGGGGGGTGTGTGTGTGTGTGTGTGTGTTCCTGGTGGGGGTGTGTGTGTGTGTGGTGTGTGTTCCTGGTGGGGTGTGTGTGTGTTCCTGGTGGGGGTGTGTGTGTGTGTGTGTGTTTCCTGGTGGGGTGTGTGTGGTGTGTGTGTGTTCCTGGTGGGGTGTGTGTGTGTGTGTGTGTTCCTGGTGGGGTGTGTGTGTGTGTGTTCCTGGTGGGGTGTGTGTGTGTGTGTGTTCCTGGTGGGGTGTGTGTGTGTGTGTTCCTGGTGGGGTGTGTGTGTGTGTGTGTTCCTGGTGGGATGTGTGTGTGTGTGTTCCTGGTGGGGTGTGTGTGTGTGTGTTCCTGGTGGGGTGTGTGTGTGTGTGTTCCTGGTGGGGTGTGTGTGTGTGTGTCCTGGTGGGGTGTGTGTGTGTGTGTTCCTGGTGGGGTGTGTGTGTGTGTTCCTGGTGGGGTGTGTGTGTGTGTTCCTGGTGGGGTGTGTGTGTGTGTTCCTGGTGGGGTGTGTGTGTGTGTTCCTGGTGGGGTGTGTGTGTGTGTTCCTGGTGGGGTGTGTGTGTGTGTTCCTGGTGGGGTGTGTGTGTGTGTTCCTGGTGGGGTGTGTGTGTGTGTTCCTGGGGGGGGGTGTGTGTGTTCCTGGGGGGGGGTGTGTGTGTGTGTGTGTTCCTGGGGGGAGTTGGGGAGTGTGTGCGTGTTCCTAGGGGGAGTTGGGTGTGTGTGCGTGTTTCCTGGGGGGAGTTGGGTGTGTGTGCGTGTTCCTGGGGGGAGTTGGGTGTGTGTGCGTGTTCCTGGGGGGAGTTGGGTGTGTGTGCGTGTTCCTGGGGGGAGTTGGGTGTGTGTGCGTGTTCCTGGGGGGAGTTGGGTGTGTGTGCGTGTTCCTGGGGGGAGTTGGGTGTGTGTGCGTGTTCCTGGGGGGAGTTGGGTGTGTGTGCGTGTTCCTGGGGGGAGTTGGGTGTGTGTGCGTGTTCCTGGGGGGAGTTGGGTGTGTGTGCGTGTTCCTGGGGGGAGTTGGGTGTGTGTGCGTGTTCCTGGGGGGAGTTGGGTGTGTGTGCGTGTTCCTGGGGGGAGTTGGGAGTGTGTGCGTGTTCCTAGGGGGAGTTGGGTGTGTGTGCATGTTCCTGGGGGGAGTTGGGTGTGTGTGCATGTTCCTGGGGGGAGTTGGGTGTGTGTGCGTGTTCCTGGGGGGAGTTGGGGGTGTGTGCGTGTTCCTGGGGGGAGTTGGGGGTGTATGTGTGTGTTCCTGGAGGGAGTTGGGTGTGTGTGTGTGTTCCTGGGGGGAGTTGGGTATGTGTGCGTGTTCCTGGGGGGAGTTGGGTGTGTGTGCGTGTTCCTGGGGGGAGTTGGGTATGTGTGTGTGTTCCTGGGGGGAGTTGGGGGGTGAGAGTGTGTTTCTTGGGGTGATGGGCGTGTGTGTTTGGGGGGGTGTGGGTGTGCGAGTGGGGCGTGTGGGGGGGTGTTTGAGTATGGTGGGCAGGGTGTGAGTGGTGGGCTGGGTGTGAGTGGTGGGCAGGGTGTGAGGGGTGGTGGGCTGGGTGTGAGGGGGGTGGGCAGGGTGTGAGGGGTGGGCTGGGTGTGAGGGGTGGGCTGGGTGTGAGGGGTGGGCTGGGTGTGAGGGGTGGGCTGGGTGTGAGGGGTGGGCTGGGTGTGAGGGGTGGGCTGGGTGTGAGGGGTGGGCTGGGTGTGAGGGGTGGGCTGGGTGTGAGGGGGTGGGCTGGGTGTGAGGGGTGGGCTGGGTGTGAGGGGTGGGCTGGGGTGTGAGGGGTGGGCTGGGTGTGAGGGGTGGGCTGGGTGTGAGGGGTGGGCTGGGTGTGAGGGGTGGGCTGGGTGTGAGGGGTGGGCTGGGTGTGAGGGGTGGGCTGGGTGTGAGGGGTGGGCTGGGTGTGAGGGGTGGGCTGGGTGTGAGGGGTGGGCTGGGGTGTGAGGGGTGGGCTGGGTGTGAGGGGTGGCTGGGGTGGGTGGGCGTGCGAGTGGGGTGGGGTGGGTGGAACGTGCAGGAGGCAGTCTCGTAACTGTCTGGGGGAAATCAGCCCCTAAGCTCTAAGTTCACTATTAAGAATGCTACATTATTATACACACCAGCGTCAGGCGTAGTTCCTGATAATCCGCCTGTCTCTGTCCTCTTCCTGATCAGCTGTCATCGTTTGAATGGCAGGCACAGCCTCCAATGGCTGAATGACCACGCCTTTGCCCAGTTGAATTCAGTTTTGAAGATTGTAACCGTGTGCTGATTTGTTCATGTTTATTTTTTGTTATTACCCCCTTCAGGTGTACGGTGGGATGCGAGGAATGAAGGGCTTGGTGTATGAAACGTCTGTACTGGACCCAGACGAGGTACAAAGCTGTTGCTTGTAGAGTTTCCCCAGTACGTGTAAAGTAGTCCTGATCCTGTACTCTGCATTATCTATCCTTTAAGAGGTGCTCTGATGATCATCTCGAATTCTCATCTAACTTTACTGACTAGGGTGCACAGATCCATAGCTGTTTTTATTCTTTCATGGATGTAGGTGTCGCTGGCTGGGCCCAGCATTTATTGCCCATCCCTAGTTGCCCCCTTGAGAAGGTGGGGGGTGAGCTGCCTTCCTGAGCCGCTGCAGTCCCTGTGTGGTGTAGGTACACCCACGGCGCTGTTAGGGAGGGAGTTCCAGGATTTTGTCCCTGTGGTGTAGGTACACCCACAGCGCTGTTAGGGAGTGAGTTCCAGGATTTTGTCCGTGTGATGTAGGTATACCACAGTGCTGTAAGGGAGGGAGTTCCAGGATTTTGTCCATGTGGTGTAGGTACACCCACGGTGCTGTTAGGGAGTGAGTTCCAGGAGTTTGTCCGTGTGGTGTAGGTACACCCACAGTGCTGTTAGGGAGGGAGTTCCAGGATTTTTGTCCCGTGTGGTGTAGGTACACCCACAGTGCTGTTAGGGAGGGAGTTCCAGGATTTTGTCCCCGTGTGGTGTAGGTACACCCACAGCGCTATTAGGGAGGGAGTTCCAGGATTTTGTCCGTGTGGTGTAGGTACACCCACAGTGCTGTTAGGGAGTGAGTTCCAGGATTTTGTCCGTGTGATGTAGGTACACCCACGGCGCTGTTAGGGAGGGAGTTCCAGGATTTTGTCCATGTGGTGTAGGTACACCCACAGCGCTGTTAGGGAGGGAGTTCCAGGATTTTGTCCGCGTGGTGTAGGTACACCCACGGCGCTGTTTAGGGTGAGAGTTCCAGGATTTTGTCCCTGTGGTGTAGGTACACCCACGGTGCTGTTAGGGAGGGAGTTCCAGGATTTATCCCTTGTGGTGTAGGTACACCCACGGCGCTGTTAGGGAGGGAGTTCCAGGATTTTGTCCGTGTGGTGTAGGAACACCCACGGCGCTGTTAGGGAGGTAGTTCCAGGATTTTGTCCGTGTGGTGTAGGTACACCCACGGCGCTGTTAGGGAGGTAGTTCCAGGATTTTGTCCGTGTGGTGTAGGTACACCCACGGCGCTGTTAGGGAGTGAGTTCCAGGATTTTGTCCGTGTGGTTGCAAGTACACCCACGGTGCTGTTAGGGAGGGAGTTCCAGGATTTTGTCTGTGCGGTGTGTAGGTACACCCACAGTGCTGTTAGGGAGGGAGTTCCAGGATTTTGTCCGTGTTGGTGTAGGTACACCCACGACGCTGTTAGGGAGTGAGTTCCAGGATTTTGACTGTGTGGTGTAGGTACACCCACGGCACTGTTAGGGAGGGAGGTTCCAGGATTTTGTCCGTGTGGTGTAGGTACACCCACAGCGCTGTTTGGGAGTGAGTTCCAGGATTTTGACTGTGGGGTGTAGTACACCCACGGCACTGTTAGGGAGGGAGTTCCAGGATTTTGTCCGGGTGGTGTAGGTACACCCACAGTGCTGTTAGGGAGGGAGTTCCAGGATTTTGTCCGTGTGATGTAGGTACACCCACAGTGCTGTTAGGGAGGGAGTTCCAGGATTTTGTCCGTGTGGTGTAGGTACACCCACAGTGCTGTTAGGGAGGGGAGTTCCAGGATTTTGTCCGTGTGGTGTAGGTACACCCATGGTGCTGTAAGGGAGGGAGTTCCAGGATTTTGTCCCGTGTGGTGTAGGTACACCCATGGTGCTGTAAGGGAGGGAGTTCCAGGATTTTGACCCAGCGACAGTGAAGGGACGGCCGATATATTCCCAAGTCAGGATGGTGAGTGGCTGGGAGGGGAACTTGTTAAACCTCGGGTATCGTTGGCACTGCAGCAGATCGCAGCCAGAAACAGGAGAAGATTCAGCAAGGTCCTGCATTTATTATGGCGCCTTGAGCAGAGTGCAGCGTCCAAAGGTACCTTGCAGGGACGGTTTGAGCAGCAGGTATTCAGACAGGTGTTCAGGACTAGCCCGATGGAGATAGAGAGACAGCAAGGTCAGCGAGGGGAGCTCCTGAGCTTAGGGCCCAGGCAGCTGAAGGCAGAAGTGGGGGACAGTAGAACAAATGGATTCGGCAGGTGTGCATTGGAGGCCAGAATTGCAAGAATTCAGATTTCCAAGAGTCATGGGGCTGGAAGAGGTTTTCCAGTGTAACAGACCGTGCTAACCCTAACTGTGGTTTACCAGTGTAACAGACCGTGCTAACCCTAACCACAGTTTACCAGTGTAACAGCCCGTGCTAACCCTAACCACAGTTTACCAGTGTAACAGACCGTGCTAACCCTAACTGTGGTTTACCAGTGTAACAGACGGTGCTAACCCTAACTACAGTTTACCAGTGTAACAGCCCGTGTTAACCCTAACTGTGGTTTACCAGTGTAACAGACCGTGCTAACCCTAACCACAGTTTACCAGTGTAACAGCCCGTGTTAACCCTAACTGTGGTTTACCAGTGTAACAGACGGTGCTAACCCTAACCACAGTTTACCAGTGTAACAGCCCGTGTTAACCCTAACTGTGGTTTACCAGTGTAACAGACGGGTGCTAACCCTAACTACAGTTTACCAAGTGTAACAGACCGTGCTAACCCTAACCACAGTTTACCAGTGTAACAGACCGTGCTAACCCTAACTGTGGTTTACCAGTGTAACAGACCGTGCTAACCCTAACCACAGTTTCCAGTGTAACAGCCCCGTGCTAACCCTAACCACAGTTTACCAGTGTAACAGACCGTGTTAACCCCTAACCACAGTTTACCGGTGTAACAGACCGTGCTAACCCTAACTGTGGTTTACCAGTGTAACAGGACCGTGCTAACCCTAACCACAGTTTACCAGTGTAACAGACCGTGCTAACCCTAACTGTGGTTTACCAGTGTAACAGACCGTGCTAACCCTAACCACAGTTTACCAGTGTAACAGACCGTGCTAACCCTAACTGTGGTTTACCAGTGTAACAGACCGTGCTAACCCTAACCACAGTTTACCAGTGTAACAGACCGTGCTAACCCTAACTGTGGTTTACCAGTGTAACAGACCGTGCTAACCCTAACCATAGTTTACCAGTGTAACAGACCGTGCTAACCC
>JANJGN010005498.1:0-19696 GCA_026770705.1 Isurus oxyrinchus | reverse complement strand
GGACCGGGTGATGAGGGGATGCCCTACCACCCCTCCCCCCAACCCCCTCCACCCAACCCCACCCCACCCCACCCCAGACCCACCCCACCCCTCAAACAACCCTCGGCTATTGCCCATGCACTTGCACGGCACATTGGAGGGCACAGGTATCAGCATTGACCGCCAGAGCGGTGGGTGAGGGGGTTAATCCCCTCCGATAGGAACAGGCTGCCTGGTGTCTGACTGTAACTGGGAAGGAGGTGGGTGAGAGGGTTAAACCCCTCTGATAGGAACAGGCTGCCTGGTGTCTGACTGTCACAGGGAGAGAAGTGGCTGAGGGGGTTAATCTCCTCTGATAGGAACAGGCTGCCTGGTGTCTGACTGTAAATGAGAGGGAGGTGGGTGAGGGGGTTAATCCCCTCTGATAGGAACTGGCTGTCCAATGCTTGACAATAAATGGGAGGGAGATGGGTGAGATGATTAATCCCCTCCGATAGGAACTGGCTGCCTGATGTCTGACTGTAAATGGGAGGGAGGTGGATGAGAGGGTTAATCCCCTCTGATAGGAACAAGCTGCCCGGTGTCTGTAACTGGGGGAGAGGTGGGTGAGAGGGTTAATCTCCGCTGATAGGAACAGGCTGCCCTGTGTCTGAATGTAACCGGGAGAGAGGTGGGTGACAGGGTTAATCCCCTCTGATAGGAACAGGCTGCCCGGTGTCTTACTGTAACTGGGAGAGAGGTGGGTGAGGGGGTTAATCCCCTCCAATGGGAACAGTCTGCCCGGTGTCTGACTGTAACTGGGGGAGAGGTGCGTGAGAGGGTTAATCCCCTTCAATAGGAACAGGCTGCCTGGTGCCTGACTCTAAATGGGAGAGAGGTGGGTGAGAGGGTTAATCCCCTCCAGCAAGAACAGGCTGCCCGCGGTCTGACTGTAACTGGTTTAGAGGCTGGTGAGAGGGTTAATCTCCTCTGATAGGAACAGGAGTCTGACTGAAACTGGGAGAGGAGGAGGAATGGTTGCTAAATTTGCTGATGACCCAAAGATAGGTAGGAAAGTAAACTGTGGGGAGAACGTTAGGAGGCACAATGTGACACAGATAGGTTAAGCAAGTGGGCAAAGACCTGGCAAATGGAGTATGTGGAATTGTCCGTTTTGGCAGGAAGAATAAAAAAGAAGCATATTATCTAAATGGTGAGACATTGCAGAGCTGAGGTGCAGAGGGATCTGGGTGTCCTAGCGCATGAATCACCAAAGGTTAGTGTGCAGGTACAGTAGGTAATTAGGAAAGCGAATGGAAATTTATCATTTTTTGTGAGGGGGAATTAAATACAAAAGTAGGGAGGTTAAGCTTCAGTTGTACAGGGCACTGGTGAGACCACATCTGGAGCACTGTGTACAGCACTGGTCTCCTTATTTAAGGAAGGATATAAATGCATTGGAAACAGTTCAGGGAAGGTTTACCAGACTCATACCAGGGATGGGCAGCCTGTCGTATGTGGGAAGGTTGGACAGGCCGGGCTTGTATCCGCTGGAGTTTAGAAGAGTGAGGGGCAACTTGATTGAAACATATAAGATCCTGAGGGGGTCTTGACAGGGTGGATGTGGAGAGAATGTTTCCTTTTGTGGGAGAATCTAGAACTTGGCCGGGGGGGGGGTCACAGTTTAAAAATAAGGGGGTCGCCCATTTAGGACGGAGACGAGGAGAACTTCTTTCTCTCAGAGGACGGCGAGTCTTTGGAAATCTCTTCCTCGAAAGGCGGTGGGAGCAGGGTCTTGGAATATTTCTAAGGCAGAGGTGGATAAATTCTATATACACAAGGTGGGGTGAAAAGTTATCGGGAATGGCAGGAATATGGGGTTGATGTTAAAATCAGGTCAGCCATGATGATATTGAATGATGGACAAGGCTTGAGGGGCCAAGTGGCCTTCTCCTGCTCCTAATTCATATGTTCATACGAATGACTCCTTAATCCCTTCAGATAGGAACAAGTGTCTGACTGTAACTGGGACAGACACTGAAAGACAAAGGTCAATGTAGAGATATCTCCCTGAGAGACATTAGTCAGTGTACAGATATCTCCCTGAGGGAGAGGGGACTGAGAGACACCAGTCAGTGTACAGATATCTCCCTGAGGGAGAGGGGACTGAGAGACACCAGTCAGTGTACAGATATCTCCCTGAGAGAGAGGGGACTGAGAGACACCAGTCAGTGTACAGATATCTCCCTGAGGGAGAGGGGACTGAGAGACACCAGTCAGTGTACAGATATCTCCCAGAGGGAGAGGGGACTGAGAGACACAGTCAGTGTACAGATATCTCCCTGAGGGAGAGGGGACTGAGAGACACCAGTCAGTGTACAGATATCTCCCTGAGGGAGAGAGGACTGAGAGACACAGTCAGTGTACAGATATCTCCCTGAGAGAGAGGGGACTGAGAGACACCAGTCAGTGTACAGATATCTCTCTGAGAGAGAGGGGACTGAGAGACACCAGTCAGTGTACAGATATCTCCCTGAGAGAGAGGGGACTGAGAGACACCAGTCAGTGTACAGATATCTCCCTGAGAGAGAGGGGACTGAGAGACACCAGTCAGTCTACAGATATCTCCCTGAGTGAGAGGGGACTGATAGACACCAGTCAGTGTACAGATATCTCTCTGAGAGAGAGGGGACTGAGAGACACCAGTCAGTGTACAGATATCTCCCTGAGAGAGAGGGAACTGAGAGACACCAGTCAGTGTACAGATATCTCCCTGAGAGAGAGGGGGCTGAGAGACACCAGTCAGTGTACAGATATCTCCCTGAGGGAGAGGGGACTGAGAGACACCAGTCAGTGTACAGATATCTCCTGAGAGAGAGGGGACTGAGAGACACCAGTCAGTGTACAGATATCTCCCTGAGGGAGAGGGGACTGAGATACACCAGTCAGTGTACAGATATCTCCCTGAGAGAGAGGGGACTGAGAGACACCAGTCAGTGTACAGATATCTCCCTGAGAGAGAGGGGACTGAGAGACACCAGTCAGTGTACAGATATCTCCCTGAGGGAAAGGGGGTCTGAGAGACACCAGTCAGTGTACAGATATCTCCCTGAGAGAGAGGGGACTGAGAGACACCAGTCAGTGTACAGATATCTCCCTGAGGGAGGGGGGACTGAGAGACACCAGTCAGTGTACAGATATCTCCCTGAGAGAGAGGGGGACTGAGAGACACCAGTCAGTGTATAGATATCTTCCTGAGAGAGAGGGGGCTGAGAGACACCAGTCAGTGTACAGATATCTCCCTGAGAGAGAGGGGGCTGAGAGACACCAGTCAGTGTACAGATATCTCCCTGAGAGAGAGGGGACTGAGAGACACCAGTCAGTACAGATATCTCCCTGAGAGAGAGGGGACTGAGAGACAGCAGTCAGTGTACAGATATCTCCCTGAGAGAGAGGGGACTGAGAGACACCAGTCAGTGTACAGATATCTCCTTGAGAGAGACGGGGACTGAGAGACACCAGTCAGTGTACAGATATCTCCCTGAGGGAGAGGGGACTGAGAGGCACCAGTCAGTGTACAGATATCTCCCTGAGAGAGAGGGGACTGAGAGACACCAGTCAGTGTACAGATATCTCCCTGAGGGAGAGGGGACTGAGACACCAGTCAGTGTACAGATATCTCCCTGAGGGAGAGGGGACTGAGAGACACCAGTCAGTGTACAGACATCTCCCTGAGAGAGAGGGGGAACTGAGAGACACCAGTCAGTGTACAGATATCTCCCTGAGGGAGAGAGGGGACTGAGAGACACCAGTCAGTGTACAGATCTCTCCACGATAAACGCTGTAGACAAAGACATTAATATTAAGGGTGAGCTATCTCTTTCTAGTGCAGCTTCCTCGCTGACCTGTGTTTGGATGTTGGGACGCGCTGAATGAAGAATTAAGCGTCCCTATTTAAAGCAGCTCCTGCTGTTCCAGTTTGTTCCCGGAGTCAGGAAGACTGAAAGGCAACACTGCCATTTAATCCAGTCTCTGGGTCCCTGGTGCCGTTCTCTTTAAGTTCACTGAAGCCACAGCAAACAGCTTCTAACTTATCACGTCACTCGATGCAGGGGAATGGGGGGGGGAGGTGGGGGGGGGCGGGGGGGTGGTCAAAGCTCAGTTACACAGCAGCTTGAAAGCAGGATAACAAGAAACAAATACCCCTTCCCTTTCACTACCACTGTACACAATCCCAATGGACCCAAACCCCTTCCCAGTCACTCCCACTCTACACAATCCCAATGGACCCAAACCCCTTCCCATTCACTCCCACTGTACACAATCCCAATGGACCCAAACCCCTTCCCATTCACTCACACTGTACACAATCCCAATGGACCCAAACCCCTTCCCATTCACTCCCACTGTACACAATCCCAATGGACCCAAACCCCTTCCGTTCACTCCCACTGTACACAATCCCAATGGACCCAAACCCCTTCCCGTTCACTCCCACTGTACACAATCCCAATGGACCCAAACCCCTTCCCGTTCACTCCCACTGTACACAATCCCAATGGACCCAAACCCCTTCCCATTCACTCCCACTGTACACAATCCCAATGGACCCAAACCCCTTCCTGTTCACTCCCACTGTACACAATCCCAATGGACCCAAACCTCTTCCTATTCACTCCCACTGTTCACAATCCCAATGGACCCAAACCTCTTCCCATTCACTCCCACTGTACACAATCCCAATTGTCCCAAACCCCTTTCCATTCACTCCCACTGTACACAATCCCAATGGACCCAAACCCCTTCCCATTCACACCCACTGTACACAATCCCAATGGACCCAAATCCCTTCCTATTCACTCACACTGTACACAATCCCAATGGTCCCAAACCCCTTCCCATTCACACCCACTGTACAGCAATTCCAATGGACCCAAACCACTTCCCATTCACTCCCACTGTACACAATCCCAATGGACCCAAACCCCTTCCCGTTCACTCACACTGGTACACAATCCCAATGGACCCAAACCCCTTCCCATTCACTCCCACTGTACACAATACCAATGGATCCAAACCCCTTCCCATTCACTCCCACTGTACACAATCCCAATGGACCCAAACCCCTTCCCATTCACTCCACTGTACACAATCCCAATCGACCCAAACCCCTTCCCATTCACTCCCACTGTACACAATCCCAATGGTCCCAAACCCCTTCCCGTTCACTCCCACTGTACACAATCCCAATGGACCCAAACCCCTTCCCGTTCACTCCCACTGTACACAATCCCAATGGACACAAACCCCTTCCCGTTCACTCCCACTGTACACAATCCCAATGGACCCAAACCCCTTCCCGTTCACTCCCACTGTACACAATCCCAATCGACCCAAACCCCTTCCCATTCACTCACACTGTACACAATCCCAATGGACCCAAACCCCTTCCCATTCACACCCACTGTACACAATCCCAATGGACCCAAACCCCTTCCCATTCACTCACACTGTACACAATCCCAATGGACCCAAACCCCTTCCCATTCACACCCACTGTACACAATCCCAATGGACCCAAACCCCTTCCTGTTCACTCCCACTGTACACAATCCCAATGGACCCAAACCCCTTCCCATTCACACCCACTTTACACAATCCCAATGGACCCAAACCCCTTCCCATTCACTCCCACTGTACACAATCCCAATGGACCCAAACCCCTTCCCGTTCACTCCCACTGTACACAATCCCAATGGACCCAAACCCCTTCCCGTTCACTCCCGTTGTCCACAGTCCCGGTGCAGACAGACCCCTCTCTTATTGCTGCTGCTGCATTTTTTTTCCCTCAGTCCTGTGGTTCTCTCCAGAAATGATTTTCTTCCCTTTTTGTTTGTGTTGCAGATTGCAGCAGCCTGAGCTACCATGGCAACCGAGCTCCAGGAGATCCAGATCACCGAAGCCAAGCCGCTCCTGCCCAGCCAGGACCAGGCAAAGGTGAGAGGCTCTCCCGGCGTGTGATCCCTACTTAGGTCCTCGCCTCCCTCAGCTCTCCTGGCGTCACTTCCCTCATCTCCTCTTTATGGGGGTCTGAACACCCTACCCCTAACACCTACTTTACGTGAGCCCACCGCCCCACCCCCACCCCCCACCGCCCCTGACAGCTCGTGTTTTGGCTGGCTGTTCGACTTTGTAAGGCCTCGCCAATTCGGACCCCCAGCCATCTGCCTGCACTGCGCTTTTCATCCAGGGTCACCGACTTCATCGCTTAGGTGCCGCTGTCTTTGCTGGCACCTCCCACCCACCCACCACCCCACTGCGCCCCCTGCAGGGTTGGGGTCGCTGAGGCTGTCAATGGCATCTCTTTCCCCCTCTAGCTCCCCTCCGTGGGTTGGGATCAGCTCAAAAAATCAAGCCTGGGGCCAAAGCCTGTGCGCTCGCTACTCCGGTCTGCGGCTCTGGACATTCCTCTTGCGGGTGCAGATTGATGGGGGGGTCGGGGAGACGGCTGGGGGAGGCGGAGTGGGGGGGGGGGGTCGCGGTGGGAGGGTCGGGAGTCAGGCATAGGCCCGACCGGGGTAAGGACGGCCGATTTCCCCCTTTCCTAAAGGGGGGACATTCATGAACCAGATGGGGTTTTTTTTAACGACCATCAATGACGGTTGTCACGGTCCCTGTGACTGAAACTGGCTTCCTAATTCTGGATTTTAGTCAATGTATTCAAATTCCACCGGCTGCCCCGCAGGTGGCATTCGAACCAGTATCGCCGCCCCACCACCCCACCCTGACCACACCTCCCCCCCCCCCTCACCAAACCCCCCCTCCTCCCCGCGAACCAAAGCATTACCCAGGGGCCTCTGGGGCAACTTATGCAGCGGCATAGCGACTGGGCCACCATCTCCTCTCTGGAGCTAAGAGTCCTGGGGGTTGGAGATTGTGCCGGGGCGGGGGGTTGGGGTGGTGGATGCAGGGATCGTTGGGGGGGGGGTGGTTGGCAATTCGACTGGGTCCGTCACACTGGCTGACACATGGCGCAATTCGGACAGGCGCTCGAGGGCGCTAACAATTCGTCCCCCCCCACCCCCCCCCCCCCGTGCCCCCACACCGACTTTTCACATCAACGCACGGGGGACGGTGGTGGTGGGGGGGTTGGTGGGTAGTCTTTGGCAGAGAGCCGGTCACACCGGGGAGGCGGACAGGCAGGGCAGGATATTCAGAGAAGCCTCTGGAACAACGCAAGCTGAGAGAGGCAAGATCCCGAGGGGGCTGGAAGCTCGCCTTGTGTTGTTAGGCAACCGTGCTGAAGGGGAAAATGCAGCCAGAAGCCAGAATAAGAGGGCTTGAAAGGAAAGCCAAGAGCAGCATTGAACCCAGCTGCGAAAGCTGTGCAAAGAATTAAAAGAACACAACAGAGAGACACAAAGCAAGCATTAAAGGGCTTTAAAAAAGGCAGTAGCCTGGGGGGTGGGGGCAAGGAGTGGGGGTGGGGGTGAGAATGGCAAAACACTTGCGAGGAACCTCAAGGTGAACAGCGAAAGGTCTTTTAGAAATGCTGTGGATACAAGAGCAGGTCCCAGGCTGGGAATTCTGCGGCTAGTAACTCCACCTGCCCCACCCCCCCACCCCCCACAACAAAAGCCTGTCCACCATCCACGAGGTAGCAAGTCAGGAGTGCGATGGGACACTCCCCCCCACTTGCCTGGATGAGGGCAGCTCCCACAACACTCGAGAAGCTCGACACCGTCCGGGACCAAGCAGCCCCCTGCTCGATCGGCACCCCACCTCCAACATTCACTCCCTCCACCACCGACGCACAGTAGCAGCAGTGTGTGTACCATCTACAAGATGCACCGCAGCAACTCACCGAGGCACCTTCGACAGCACCTTCCAAACCCACGACCGCTACCGTCTAGAAGGACGAGGGCAGCAGACGCACGGGGAACACCACCACCTGGAAGTTCCCCCTCCGAGCCGCACTCGCCGTCCCGACTTGGGAATATATCGGCGGTTCCTTCACTGTCGCCGGGTCAAAATCCTGGAGATCTTGCCCTAACAGCAGGGCCAGGGAGAAATTTCATGGGCCCTGATGCTTCTCCTGTTTCCAAGCTCCTTATCCCTATGCTCCATTTTATCCTATCCATCACATCCGTCAGATGCCCAGAATCGGGAACCATAGTCAGAATGGGTTCGAACCATATAGGGTTTAGCCAAACGTCTTGGCTCTTGTCCTCTGTGCCTCTATTTACAGAACCAATCAAAGGACAGTTTTCAGTCTACAACCACAGTGTCGTCAGACAATTACACACAACTTGGTCGCTGATATCATGCAACCAGTTCTACTGCTTTGAAGCCTGGCCCTTATAATATCCAGACAGCAACATCCAAAAGACGTGAACCTCAGATGCACCGCAAACAACAATCCCATGTAAACATGAGAATACCTTGATTTAACGGTGATGTAATCGATTGGGGCACGACCCTAGTTTCGTTTCCAAGTTTAAAAATTGCAAAACCTTCCAGTAAATTAGCCCCAACCAACTCCCCCGGCAAAAAAAGTGCTATTTCTATCCACTCAAGTGGGCTTTGTTAGCCGAAAATTAGACTTTGCATTGAGTACCTCGTAAATACTTTCCCATTTTAAATTGAAACTAACCATGCTTAGATATGCCCAGCATGGAGCATATCACAGGAGAACAATGTACAACAAAGGCTGGAAATCTGAAATATAAACAGAAAATTCTGAAAATACTGAGTGGGCCGGGCTGCATCTGTGGAGAGAGAAACATAGTCAATGCTTCAGGTCCACAATGCACACTGCTTCCACCACTGCCCAGATCTCTCCCCATACCCCTGTATCAATCCCAAACTAATCCCACTGCTCCACTCCCTCCCCATAGCCCTGTATCAATCCCAAACTAATCCCACTGCCCCGCTCCCTCCCCATAGCCCTGTATCAATCCCAAACTACTCCCACTGTCCCACTCTCTCCCCATAGCCCTGTATCAATCCCAAACTAATCCCACTGTCCCGCTCTCTCCCCATAGCCCTGTATCAATCCCAAACTAATCCCACTGCCCCTGCTCTCTCCCCATAACCCTGTATCAATCCCAAACTAATCCCACTGTCCTGCTCTCTCCCCATAGCCCTGTAGCAATCCCAAACTAATCCCACTGTCCCACACCCTCCCCATAGCCCTGTATCAATCCCAAACTAATCCCACTGTCCAGCTCTATCCCCATACACCTGTATCAATTTCAAATTAATCCCACTGTCCCGTTCTCTCCCCATAGCCCTGTATCAGTCCCAAACTAATCCCACGGCCCCGCTCTCCCCCCATAGACCTGTATCAATCCCAAACTAATCCCACTGCCCCACTCCCTCCCCATAGACCTGTATCAATTCCAAATTAATCTCACTGTCCCGCTCTCTCCCCATAGCCCTGTATCAATCCCAAACTAATCCCACTATCCCACTATCTCCCCATAGCACTGTATCAATCCCAAACTAATCCCACTGCCCCAGACCCTCCCCATAGCCCTGTATCAATCCCAAACTAATCCCACTGTCCCGCTCTATCCCCAAACACCTGTATCAATTCCAAATTAATCCCACTGTCCCGTTCTCTCCCCATAGCCCTGTATCATTCCCAAACTAATCCCACTATCCCACTGTCTCCCCATATCCCTGTATCAATCCCAAACTAACCCCACTGCCTCGCTTTCTCCCCATAACCCTGTATCAATCCCAAACTAATCCCATTGTCCCGCTCTCTCCCCATAGCCCTGTATCAATTCCAAGCGAATCCCACTGTCCCGCTCTCTCCCCATATCCCTGTATCAATCCCAAACTAACCCCACTGCCCCACTCTCTCCCCATTGCCCTGTATCAATCCCAAACTAACCCCACTGCCGCGCTCTCTCCCCATAGACCTGTATCAATTCCAAACAAATCCCACTGCTCCACTCTCTCCCCATAGCCCTGTTTCAATCCCAAACTCATCCCACTGTCCTGCACTCCCCATACCCCTGTATCAATCCCAAACTAATCCCATTGTCCCGCGGTCCCCATACCCCTGTATCAATCCCAAACTAATCCCACTGTCCCGCTCTCACCCCATAGCCCTGTATCAATCCCAAACTAATTCCACTGCACCGCTCTCTCCCCATAGCCCTGTATCAATCCCAAACTAATCCCACTGCCCTGCTCTCCCCATAGCCCTGTATCAATCCCAAACTAATCACACTGCCCCGCTCTCTCCCCATAGCCCTGTATCAACCATAAACTCATCCGAATGCCCCGCTCTCTCTCCCCATAGCCCTGTATCAATCCCAAACTAATCCCACTGCCCTGCTCTCTCCCCATAGCCCTGTATCAATCCCAAACTAACCCCACTGCCCTGCTCTCTCCCCATAGCACTGTATCAATCCCAAACTAATCCCACGGTCCCGCTCTCTCCCCATAGCCCTGTATCAATCCCAAACTAATCCCACTGCCCTGCTCTCTCCCCATAGCACTGTATCAATCCCAAACTAATCCCACGGTCCCGCCCTCTCCACATAGCCCTGTATCAATCCCAAACTAATCCCACTGCCCTGCTCTCTCCCCATAGCCCTGTATCAATCCTAAACTAACGCCACTGCCCCGCTCTCTCCCCATATCCCTGTATCAATCCCAAACTAATCCCACTGCCCTGCTCTCCCGATAGCCCTGTATCAATCCCAAACTAATCCCACTGTCCCCTCTCTCCCGATAGACCTGTATCAATCCCAAACTAATCACACTGCCCCGCTCTCTCCCCATAGCCCTGTCTCAATTCCAAACTAATCCCACTGCCCCGCTCTCCCACCATAGCCCTGTATCAACCATAAACTAATCCCACTGCCCTGCTCTCTCCCCATAGCCCTGTATCAATCCCAAACTAATCCCACTGCCCCGCTCTCTCCCCATAGCCCTGTATCAATCCCAAACTAATCCCACTGCCCCGCTCTCTCCCCATAGCCCTGTATCAATCCCAAACTAACCACACTGCCCTGCTCTCTCCCCATAGCCCTGTATCAATCCCAAACTAATCCCACTGCCCCGCTCTCTCCCCATAGCCCTGTATCAATCCCAAACTAATCCCACGGTCCCGCTCTCTCCCCATAGCCCTGTATCAATCCCAAACTAATCCCACTGCCCTGCTCTCTCCCCATAGCCCTGTATCAATCCCAAACTAACGCCACTGCCCTGCTCTCTCCCCATATCCCTGTATCAATCCCAAACTAATCCCACTGGCCTGCTCTCTCCCCATATCCCTGTATCAATCCCAAACTAATCCCACAGTCCCGCTCTATCCCCATAGCTCTGTATCAATTCCAAACAAATCCCACTGCCCCGCTCTCTCCCCATAGCTCTGTATCAATCCCAAACTAATCCCACTGCCCCGCTCTCTCCCCATGGCCCTGTATCAATCCCAAACTAATCCCATTGCCCCGCTCTCTCCCCATAGCCCTGTATCAATCCCAAACTAATCCCACTGCCCCGCTCTCTCCCCATGGCCCTGTATCAATCCCAAACTAATCCCACTGCCCCGCTCTCTCCCCATAGCCCTGTATCAATCCCAAACTAATCCCACTGCCCCACTCTCTCCCCATAGCCCTGTATCAATCCCAAACTAATCCCACTGTCCCGCTCTCTCCCCATAGCCCTGTATCAATCCCAAACTAATCCCACTGCCCCACTCTCTCCCCATAGCCCTGTATCAATCCCAAACTAATCTCACTGCCCCGCTCTCTCCCCATAGCCCTGTATCAATCCCAAACTAATCCCACTGTCCCGCTCTCTCCCCATAGCCCTGTATCAATCCCAAACTAATCCCACTGCCCCACTCTCTCCCCATAGCCCTGTATCAATCCCAAACTAATCCCACGGTCCCGCTCTCTCCCCATAGCCCTGTATCAATCCCAAACTAATCCCACTGCCCCACTCCCTCCCCATAGCCCTGTATCAATCCCAAACTAATCCCACTGCCCCGCTCTCTCCCCATACCCCTGTATCAATCCCAAACTAATCCCACTGTCCCGCTCTCTCCCCATAGCCCTGTATCAATCCCAAACTAATCCCACTGCCCCACTCCCTCTACCGAGCACGCTGCTGTTGGCACGACCAGAGGACATGATGTGCGCCCCGGGGGACAGGCTAGGCTGCGGCCTCTTCCGGCGCCACCTAAGGTGAAGCCTGGGGCTGAGGTAACCTGGGATGGAGGTTTTCTGCCCCCTCCTGGTGAACCTAAAGTACATATCAGACGACGGTGCCTTGGCTGCAACTGGGAAGGGGGCGGGTCAGAGGGTTTATCTCCACTGATACCAGCCTGGGGCCTGGTCACGGCTCAGCTGAGTTTCCCCTCCTGTCATCGAGCGTGTCATCGCCGGTGCTCCAATCCCTGTCTCGGCTCTTCCGCTGCCGAACACCTCGCACCCCGCACCCCGTCTCCATCACCTCCAGGCCCGACTGCTCCCGGCCGCTCTCCCGTGTTCCGCCCTCCCTAAACCCGATCTCACCCAAAACTCAGCTGCCCTCCCGCCCAGCCCCCCCTATCGCCTCCCTCCCCCACCCCCCGTGTTCACTGACCTGCATCAGCTCCCGATCCTGCAACTTCCTGATTTTCAGATCTCGCCTTGGCCTCGCACCGCCCCCCTACCCCCCCCCCCGATATCTGTAACCTCCTCCAGCCCCCTCGACCCTCCAAGATCTCCGCGATCCTCCAATCCCAGCCTCTCGCATCCATGTCCAAATGCAGCAAGGTCTGGACAATATCCAGGCTTGGGGCTGACAAGTGGCAAGTAACATTCACGCCACACAAGTGTCAGGCAATGACCATCTCCAACAAGAGAGAATCTAACCATCACCCCTTGACGTTCAATGGGCATTACCATCACTGAATCCCCCACTATCAACATGCGGGGGGTTACCATTGACCAGAAACTGAACCGGACCAGCCATATAAACACTGTGGCTACAAGAGCAGGTCAGAGGCTGGGAATCCTGCGGAGAATCACTCACCTCCTGACTCCCCCCCCCAAAGCCTGTCCACCATCTACAAGGCACAAGTCAGGAGCGTGATGGGACACTCCCCCCACTTGCCTGGATGAGTGCAGCCTCCCACAACACTCGAGCAGCTCGACACCATCCAGGACAAAGCAGCCCCCGCTCGATTGGCACCCCATCCACCAACATTCACTCCCCCCACCACCGACGCACAGTAGCAGCAGTGTGTGTACCATCTACAAGATGCACCGCAGCAACTCACCGAGGCTCCTTCGACAGCACCTTCCAAACCCACGACCTCTAACGTCTAGAAGGACGAGGGCAGCAGACGCACGGGGAACACCCCCACCTGGAAGTTCCCCTCCGAGCCGCACTCACCATCCCGACTTGGGAATATATCGGCCCGTTCCTTCACCTGTCGCCGGGTCAAAATCCTGGGAACTCCCTCCCTAACAGCACGGTGGGTGTACCTACACCACAGGGGCTGCAGCGGCTCAAGGAGGCGGCTCACCCACCGCCACCTTCTCAAGGGGTAGGTAGGGGTAGGGCAATAAAGGCCGGGTCCAGCCAGCGAGGCCGCAAACAATCGTAGAAAGAACACGATGCAGGATTTTGAGTGGCCATTCGGCCCCTCCAGCCCTGCTTGCCCATTCAGTGCGATTCTTGGCTGACCATCTACCTCCACTCCACCTTGCCATTGCGTCCCCATACCCCTCGGTTCCCTGGGAGTCCATAAACCTATTGGCCTCAGACTTGGACATGGCAGCAGGTCCACAACCCACGGGCCTGGGACAAATCCAAAGATCCCCAGCTCCCTGAGCCTTCACACGCTCTGCCAGGTCACAGCACCCGTTGGGGTCGAGGGAGCTCCGGCGCAGGGTGGCCACCGAATGGCAGAGGGGGGGCTTGAGGGGCTGAATGGCCTCTTCCTGCTCCTGTGACCGGCGGTCTTGTGATGCAGGACTAATGTGTGGGGTGTTAGGGTGGGACTGTTGGGTGTGAGGGTGGGGGTGTTTGGGTGGGGACGTTGGGTGTTGGGGTGGGGGTGTTGGGTGTTGGGGTGGGGCGTTGGGGTGGGGTGGGGGGGTGGGGTCGTTGAGTGTTGTGGTGGATGCGATGGGTGTTGGGGTGGCGGGGTTTGGTGTTGGGATGGGGGCGTTGGGTGTTGGGATGGGGGCGTTGGGTGTTGGGGTGGGGGCGTTGGGTGTTGGGGTGGGGGCGTTGGGTGTTGGGGTGGGGGCGTTGGGTGTTGGGGTGGGGGCGTTGGGTGTTGGGGTGGGGGTGTTGGGTGTTGGGGGTGGGGGGGTTTGGTGTTGGGGTGGGGGCGTTGGGTGTTGGGGTGGGGGCGTTGGGTGTTGGGGTGGGGGCGTTGGGTGTTGGGGTGGGGGGATTTGGTGTTGGGGTGGGGGCGTTGGGGTGGGGGGTGTTCGATCTTGGGGTGGGGACGTTGGGTGTTGGAAGTGGGGCGTTGAGGTGGGGTGGAGGGTGGGGTCGTTGAGTGTTCTGGTGGATGCGATGGGTGTTGGGGTGGCGGGGTTTGGTGTTGGGATGGGGGCGTTGGGTGGGGGCATTGGGTGTTGGGGTGGGGGGGTTTGGTGTTGGTGGTGGGGGCGTTGGGTGTTGGGGTGGGGGTGTTCGATCTTGGAGTGGGGGCGTTGGGTGTTGGGGTGGGGGGCTTTGGTGTTGGGGTGGGGGGTGTTTGATCTTGGAGTGGGGGCGTTGGGTGTTGGGGTGGATGTGATGGCTGTTGGGGTGGCAGGGTTTGGTGTTGGGATGGGGGCATTGGGTGGGGGCGTTGGGTGTTGGGGTGGGGGCGTTGGGTGTTGGGGTGGGGGTGTTCGATCTTGGAGTGGGGGCGTTGGGTGTTGGGGTGGATGTGATGGGTGTTGGGGTGGCAGGGTTTGGTGTTGGGATGGGGGCATTGGGTGGGGGCGTTGGGTGTTGGGGTGGGGGCGTTGGGTGTTGGGGTGGGGGCGTTGGGTGTTGGGGTGGGGACGTTGGGTGTTGGGGTGGGGGGTGTTCGATCTTGGAGTGGGGGCGTTGGGTGTTGGGGTGGATGTGATGGGTGTTGGGGTGGCAGGGTTTGGTGTTGGGATGGGGGCGTTGGGTGTTGGGTGGGGGCGTTGGGTGTTGGGGTGGGGGGCGTTGGGTGTTGGGGGTGGGGCGGTGTTCGATCTTGGGGTGGGGACGTTGGGTGTTGGGGTGGGGGTGCTTGGGTGTCTGGGGGGGGTCGGGGGTGCTGGGTGTCGTGAGTGTTGTCGAGGTGGCTGGGTGCTGGGTGTCGGGGGGGGTCTGGGTGTCTGGGGTGGCGGGGTCAGGGTGCTGGGTGTCGGGGGGGTCAGGGTGCTGGGTGTCGGGGATCAGGGATCAGGGTGCTGGGTGTCGGGGATCAGGGATCAGGGTGCTGGGGTGTCGGGGGGTCAGTGTGCAGGGTGTCGGGGGTCAGGGTGTCGGTGGGGGTCAGGGTGTCGGTGGGGGTCAGGGTGCTGGGTGTCAGGAGTCAGGTTGGGGGTGGGGCGTTGGGGTGGGGTGGGGGGGTGGGGTCGTTGAGTGTTGTGGTGGATGCGATGGGTGTTGGGGTGGCGGGATTTGGTGTTGGGATGGGGGCGTTGAGTGTTGGGATGGGGGCGTTGGGTGTTGGGATGGGGTTGTTGGGTGTTGGGGTTGGAGGCGTTGGGTGTTGGGTTGGGGGGGTTTCGGTGTTGGGGGGGGGTGTTGGGGTGCTCGGGGGGTGTGGTCTCTCACCGAGCGATCAGCGTGGCGGTGATCAGTTGGTCAGTTCTGGGAGTGTGCCTGTCATTGGACTGGAGTTGACCTCTCTCTCTCTCTCTCTCCCTCCCTCCCTCCCCCCCGTTCTGTTTTGCTCTCTCAGGAAGCTACCATTGCTGCCACCATCCTTCTGGATCATGGTCAGGTGAGTCTCCGTCTGCACCATCCTCTTTAACTCCACCCCGGCTGCCATGTCTGGGACTGTCCCCTCACACCCCGGGCAGTGGGATTCTGGAGCTGGTCTCAATCCAGAGCCCTCAAGATGTTTTTATCATATCCCTTGCCCTCTCTCTCCATCTGCTCCCTCTCCTTCCTGTCCCCTCACCCTCGCTCTCTCAACCCTCTTCTGCCTCAATCTCACTCTCTCTCTTCCCCTTCATCCTCTGCCTCCCTCCCTCTCTCTGCCCTTATTGCCCCCTCTCTCTCTGTCTTTTTTTCTCTCCCCCCTTGTCTCTCTCTCCCCCCTTGTCTCTCTCTCTCTCTCTCTTTCCCCCCTTGTCTCTCTCTCCTCCCTTGTCTCTCTCTTTCTTTCTCCTTTCTCTCTCTTTCTCCTTTCTCTCTCTCTCTCTCTCTCTCTCCTTTCCTATCATTTCCTTTGCCTCTCTCTCTCCTTTCATTTGCATCTCTCTCTATATTTTGTGTGTGTGTCTCTCTCTCCTTTCTTTGCCTCTGTTTCTCTCTCTTTTCCTTTATCTCTCTCTTTTTCCTCCCTCTCTCTCTCTCTCTATCTCCTTTCTCCCTCTTTCTCTCTCTCCCTCATTCCCAGGTCTTTCCCTCATACTCTCCAATTCCTCCTGTCTCTCCCCCTCTCCCTTCCCTCCCTAATTTCTCTCTTTCCCTGATCTCCCCTCCATCCTTTCTCTCTCTCTCTCTCTCTCTCACTTTCCCTTTCCTTATCTCCCTCCCTTTTTTTCTCTCTCTCTCCACATCCTTCTCTTCCTCTGCCCCTCCCCTTTCATTCCTCCATCCACTTTCTCTCTCCCTCTCTCCTTTCATTCCTGCATCCATTCTCTCTCTCTCCCCCTCCCCCGTTCATTCCTCCATCCACTCTCTCGCTCCCTCTCTTCTCATTCCTCCATCCACTCTCTCGCTCCCTCTCTTCTCATTCCTCCATCCACTCTCTCGCTCCCTCTCTTCTCATTCCTCCATCCACTCTCTCGCTCCTCTCTTCTCATTCCTCCATCCACTCTCTCGCTCCCTCTCTTCTCATTCCTCCATCCACTCTCTCGCTCCCTCTCTTCTCATTCCTCCATCCACTCTCTCGCTCCCTCTCTTCTCATTCCTCCATCCACTCTCTCGCTCCCTCTCTTCTCATTCCTCCATCCACTCTCTCGCTCCCTCTCTTCTCATTCCTCCATCCACTCTCTCGCTCCCTCTCTTCTCATTCCTCCATCCACTCTCTCGCTCCCTCTCTTCTCATTCCTCCATCCACTCTCTCGCTCCCTCTCTTCTCATTCCTCCATCCACTCTCTCGCTCCCTCTCTTCTCATTCCTCCATCCACTCTCTCGCTCCCTCTCTTCTCATTCCTCCATCCACTCTCTCGCTCCCTCTCTTCTCATTCCTCCATCCACTCTCTCTCTCTCTCTCTCCCTCTCTCCTTTCATTCCTCCATCCACTCTCTCTCTCTCTCTCTCTCCTCTCATTCCCCCATCCACTCTCTCTCTCTCCCTTCTCTCATTCCTCCATCCACTCTCTCTCTCTCACTCTCTCTCACTCTCTCTCTCTCTCTCTCTCCTCTCTCAGTCCCTCCATCCATTCTCTCGCGCTCTCGCGCTCGCTCTCTCTCCCCCCCTCTCATTCCTCCATCCACTCTCTCTCTCTCTCTCTTTCTCCCTCTCATTCCTCCATCCACTCTCTCTCGCTCTCTCTCTCCTCTCTCATTCCTCCATCCACTCTCTCGCTCTCTCTCTCCCTCTCATTCCCCCATCCACTATCTCACTCCCTCTCTCTCCCTCTCTTCTCTCATTCCTCCATCCACTCTCTCTCTCGCTCTCTCTCCCTCTCTTCTCTCATTCCTCCATCCACTCTCTCTCTCGCTCTCTCTCCCTCTCTTCTCTCATTCCTCCATCCACTCTCTCTCTCGCTCTCTCTCCCTCTCTTCTCTCATTCCTCCATCCACTCTCTCTCTCGCTCTCTCTCCCTCTCTTCTCTCATTCCTCCATCCACTCTCTCTCTCGCTCTCTCTCCCTCTCTTCTCTCATTCCTCCATCCACTCTCTCTCTCGCTCTCTCTCTCTCTCTTCTCTCATTCCTCTATCCACTCTCTCGCTCTCTCTCTCTCTCCCTCTCATTCCCCCATCCACTATCTCACTCCCCTCTCTCTCCCTCTCTTCTCTCATTCCACCATCCACTCTCTCTCTCTCTCTCTCTCTCGCTCTCGTTCCTCCATCCACTCTCTCACTCTATCTCTCTCTCCCCCCATTCCTCCTCACTCTCTCTCTCTCCCCTCTCATTCCTCCATCCACTCTCTCTCTCTCTCTCCCTCTCATTCCTCTATCCACTCTCTCGCTCTCTCTCTCTCTCCCTCTCATTCCTCTATCCACTCTCTCGCTCTCTCCTCTCTCTCCCTCTCATTCCTCTATCCACTCTCTCGCTCTCTCTCTCTCTCCCTCTCATTCCTCTATTCACTATCTCTCTCTCTCTCTCTCTCTCTCTTCTCTCATTCCACCATCCACTCTCTCTCTCTCTCTCCCTTTCAGTCCTCCATCCATTCTCTCTCGCTCTCTCTCTCTCTCCCTCTCATTCCTCTATCCACTCTCTCGCTCTCTCTCTCTCTCCCTCTCATTCCTCTATTCACTATCTCTCTCTCTCTCTCTCTTCTCTCATTCCACCATCCACTCTCTCTCTCTCTCTCCCTTTCAGTCCTCCATCCATTCTCTCTCTCACATTTCATTCCTCCATCCACTCTCTCTCTCCCTCTCTCCCCCCTCAGTGCTCCGTGCACGCTCCCTCTCTCCTCTCATTCCCCCATCCACTCGCTCTCTCTCCACTCTCTCTCTCTCTTCTCTCATTCCTCCATCCACTCTCTCTCTCTCTCTCCCTTTCAGTCCTCCATCCATTCTCTCTCTCACATTTCATTCCTCCATCCACTCTCTCTCTCGCTCTCTCTCTCCTCTCTCATTCCTCCATCCACTCTCTCTCTCTCCACTCTCTCACTCTATCTCTCTCTCCCCCCCATTCCCTCCTCACTCTCTCTCTCTCCCTCTCATTCCTTCATCCACTATCTCGCTCTCTCTCCCTCTCATTCCTCCATCCACTCTCTCTCTCTCTCTCTCTCCCTTTCATTCCTCCATCCACTCTCTCTCTCTCTCTCCTCTCCTCTCTCATTCCTCTATCCACTCTCTCGCTTTCTCTCTTCTCTCGGTCCCCCATCCACTCTCTCTCTCTCTCTCTCCCTTTCATTCCTCCATCCGCTCTCTCTCACTCTCTCTCTTCTCTCACCCCTCTCATTCCTCCTCCACTATCTCTCTCTCTCTCTCTCTCCCTTTCATTTCTCCATCCACTCTCTCTCGCTCTCTCTCTCGCTCTCTCTCTCGCTCTCTCTCTCATATTCCTCCATCCACTCTCTCTCTCTCTCTCTCTCTCTCTATTCCCTGACACCCACTGTCTCTCCCTCCTTTCCACACAAGGGGGTACCAGTGGAAAGTTGGTTCCTCTGAGTGCCGGAGGGTGGTGGGGGGTGGTGGGGGGGGTGGGGGTGGGGTGTGCAGGAAGGGTTGGGGCGGTGAGGAGGTGGGTGTGGGGGGGGGTGGGGGGGGGGTGTGCAGGAAAGGGTTGGGCGGTGACGAGGTGGGTGTGGGGGGGGGTGGGGGGGGTGTGGTGTGTGCAGGAAGGGTTGGGCGGTGAGGAGGTGGGTGTGGGGGGGGTGGGGGGGGTGGTGTGTGCAGGAAGGGTTGGGCGGTGAGGAGGTGGGGTGTGGGGGAGGGGGGGGGGTGGTGTGTGC
>JANJGN010005497.1:0-19747 GCA_026770705.1 Isurus oxyrinchus | reverse complement strand
TGTTTAAGTCTGTTTGCCTCTGTTTAAGTCTGTTTGCCTCTGTTTCTCTCTGTTTGCCTCTTTTTCAGTCTGTTTGCCTCTGTTTAAGTCTGCTTGCCTCTGTTTCACTCTGTTTGCCTCTGTTTGCCTTTATTTAAGTCTGTTTGCCTCTGTTTAAGTCTCTCTCTGCCTCTGTTTAAGTCTGTTTGCCTCTGTTTAAGCCTGTTTGCCTCTGTTTTAGTCTGATTGCCTTTGTTTAAGTCTGTTTGCCTCTGTTTAAGTCTGTTTGCCCTCTGCTTAAGTCTGTTTGCCTCTGTTTCACTCTGTTTGCCTCTTTTTCAGTCTGTTTGCCTCTGTTTAAGTCTGCTTGCCTCTGTTTCACTCTGTTTGCCTCTGTTTGCCTTTATTTAAGTCTGTTTGCCTCTGTTTAAGTCTCTCTGCCTCTGTTTAAGTTTGTTTGCCTCTGTTTAAGCCTGTTTGCCTCTGTTTTAGTCTGATTGCCTTTGTTTAAGTCTGTTTGCCTCTGTTTAAGTCTGTCTGCCTCTGTTTAAGTCTGTTTGCCTCTGTTTCACTCTGTTTGCCTCTGTTTAAGTCTGTTTGCCTCTGTTTCAGTCTCTTTGCCTCTGTTTCACTCTGTTTGTCTCTGTTTCACTCTGTTTGCCTCTGTTTCACTCTGTTTGCCTCTGTTTCACTCCGTTTGCCTCTGTTTCTCTCTGTTTGCCTCCGTTTCACTCTGGTTTGCCTCTGTTTAAGTCTGTTTGCCTCTGTTTCAGTCTGTTTGCCTCTGTTTCAGTCTCTTTGCCTCTGTTTCACTCTGTTTGTCTCTGTTTCACTCTGTTGTGCCTCTGTTTCACTCTGTTTGCCTCTGTTTCATTCCGTTTGCCTCTGTTTCTCTCTGTTTGCCTCCGTTTCACTCTGTTTGCCTCTGTTTAAGTCTGTTTGCCTCTGTTTCAGTCTGTTTGCCTCTGTTTCACTCTGTTTGTCTCTGTTTCACTCTGTTTGCCTCTGTTTCACTAAGTTTGCCTCTGTTTCACCTCCGTTTTGCCTCTGTTTCACTCTGTTTGCCTCTGTTTGCCTCTGTTTACTTCTGTTTGCCTCTGTTTCACTCTGTTTGCCTCTGTTTCACTCCGTTTGCCTCTGTTTCACTCTGTTTGCCTCTGTTTCACTCCGCTGCCTCTGCTTCACTCTGTTTGCCTCTGTTTCACTCTGTTTGCCTCTGTTTAAGTCTGTTTGCCTCTGTTTGCCTCTGTTTAATTCTGTTTGCCTCTGTTTAATTCTGTTTGCCTCTGTTTAAGTCTGTTTGCCTCTGTTTCACTCTGTTTGCCTCTGTTTCACTCTGTTTGCCTCTGTTTCGCTCTTTTTTGCTCTGTTTGTCTGTGTTTAAGTCTGTTTGCCTCTGTTTGAGTCGGTTTGCCTCTGTTTTAGTCTGTTTGCCTCAGTTTCACACTGTTTGCCTCTGTTTCACTCTGTTTGCCTCTGTTTCCCTCTGTTTGCCTCTGTTTAAGTCTGTTTGCCTCTGTTTCTCTCTGTTTGCCTCTGTTTCAGTCTGTTTGCCTCTGTTTGAGTCTGTTTGCCACTGTTTAAGTCTGATTGCCTTTGTTTGAGTCCGTTTGCCTCTGTTTCAGTCTGTTTGCCTCTGTTTCACTCTGTTTGCCTCTGTTTCACTCTGTTTGCCTCTGTTTGAGTCTGTTTGCCTCTGTTTGCCTCTGTTTGCCTCTGTTTAATTCTGTTTGCCTCTGTTCCAGTCTCTTTGCCTCTGTTTGCCTCTGTTTAAGTCTCTTTGCCTCTGTTTAAGCCTGTTTGCCTCTGTTTCAGTCTGTTTGCCTCTGTTTCACTCTGCATCTGTTTCATTCCGTTTGCCTCTGTTTCACTCTGTTCGCCTCTGTTTCACTCTGTTTGCCTCTGTGTAAGTCTGTTTGCCTCTGTTTGCATCTGTTTGCCTCTGTTTGCCTCTGTTTAAGTCTGTTTGCCTCTGTTTCAGTCTGTTTGCCTCTGTTTGCCTCTGTTTCACTCTGTTCGCCCCTGTTTGACTCTGTTTGCCTCTGTTTCGCTCTTTTTGCCTCTGTTTGTATCTGTTTAAGTCTGTTTGCCTCTGTTTGAGTCTGTTTGCCTCTGTTTTTAGTCTGTTTGCCTCTGTTTCACTCTGTTTAAGTCTGTTTGCCTCTGTTTAAGTCTGTTTGCCTCTGTTTCTCTCTGTTTGCCTCTTTTTCAGTCTGTTTGCCTCTGTTTAAGTCTGCTTGCCTCTGTTTCACTCTGTTTGCCTCTGTTTGCCTTTATTTAAGTCTGTTTTGCCTCTGTTTAAGTCTCTCTGGCCTCTGTTTAAGTCTGTTTGCCTCTGTTTAAGCCTGTTTGCCTCTGTTTTAGTCTGATTGCCTTTGTTTAAGTCTGTTTGCCTCTGTTTAAGTCTGTTTGCCTCTGCTTAAGTCTGTTTGCCTCTGTTTCACTCTGTTTGCCTCTTTTTCAGTCTGTTTGCCTCTGTTTAAGTCTGCTTGCCTCTGTTTCACTCTGTTTGCCTCTGTTTGCCTTTATTTAAGTCTGTTTGCCTCGGTTTAAGTCTCTCTGCCTCTGTTTAAGTTTGTTTGCCTCTGTTTAAGCCTGTTTGCCTCTGTTTTAGTCTGATTGCCTTTGTTTAAGTCTGTTTGCCTCTGTTTAAGTCTGTCTGCCTCTGTTTAAGTCTGTTTGCCTCTGTTTCACTCTGTTTGCCTCTGTTTAAGTCTGTTTGCCTCTGTTTCAGTCTGTTTGCCTCTGTTTCACTCCGTTTGTCTCTGTTTCACTCTGTTTGCCTCTGTTTCACTCTGTTTGCCTCTGTTTCACTCCGTTTGCCTCTGTTTCTCTCTGTTTGCCTCTGTTTCACTCTGTTTGCCTCTGTTTCATTCCGTTTGCCTCTGTTTCTCTCTGTTTGCCTCCGTTTCACTCTGTTTGCCTCTGTTTAAGTCTGTTTGCCTCTGTTTCAGTCTGTTTGCCTCTGTTTCACTCTGTTTGTCTCTGTTTCACTCTGTTTGCCTCTGTTTCACTAAGTTTGCCTCTGTTTCACTCCGTTTGCCTCTGTTTCACTCTGTTTGCCTCTGTTTGCCTCTGTTTACTTCTGTTTGCCTCTGTTTCACTCTGTTTGCCTCTGTTTCACTCCGTTTGCCTCTGTTTCACTCTGTTTGCCTCTGTTTCACTCCGCTTGCCTCTGCTTCACTCTGTTTGCCTCTGTTTCACTCTGTTTGCCTCTGTTTAAGTCTGTTTGCCTCTGTTTGCCTCTGTTTAATTCTGTTTGCTTCTGTTTAATTCTGTTTGCCTCTGTTTAAGTCTGTTTGCCTCTGTTTCACTCTGTTTGCCTCTGTTTCACTCTGTTTGCCTCTGTTTCGCTCTTTTTTGCTCTGTTTGTCTGTGTTTAAGTCTGTTTGCCTCTGTTTGAGTCGGTTTGCCTCTGTTTTAGTCTGTTTGCCTCAGTTTCACACTGTTTGCCTCTGTTTCACTCTGTTTGCCTCTGTTTCCCTCTGTTTGCCTCTGTTTAAGTCTGTTTGCCTCTGTTTCTCTCTGTTTGCCTCTGTTTCAGTCTGTTTGCCTCTGTTTGAGTCTGTTTGCCACTGTTTAAGTCTGATTGCCTTTGTTTGAGTCCGTTTGCCTCTGTTTCAGTCTGTTTGCCTCTGTTTCACTCTGTTTGCCTCTGTTTCACTCTGTTTGCCTCTGTTTGAGTCTGTTTGCCTCTGTTTGCCTCTGTTTGCCTCTGTTTAATTCTGTTTGCCTCTGTTCCAGTCTCTTTGCCTCTGTTTGCCTCTGTTTAAGTCTCTTTGCCTCTGTTTAAGCCTGTTTGCCTCTGTTTCAGTGTGTTTGCCTCTGTTTCACTCTGCATCTGTTTCATTCCGTTTGCCTCTGTTTCACTCTGTTCGCCTCTGTTTCACTCTGTTTGCCTCTGTGTAAGTCTGTTTGCCTCTGTTTTGCATCTGTTTGCCTCTGTTTGCCTCTGTTTAAGTCTGTTTGCCTCTGTTTCAGTCTGTTTGCCTCTGTTTGCCTCTGTTTCACTCTGTTCGCCCGTGTTTGACTCTGTTTGCCTCTGTTTCGCTCTTTTTGCCTCTGTTAGTATCTGTTTAAGTATGTTTGCCTCTGTTTGAGTCTGTTTGCCTCTGTTTTAGTCTGTTTGCCTCTGTTTCACTCTGTTTAAGTCTGTTTGCCTCTGTTTAAGTCTGTTTGCCTCTGTTTCTCTCTGTTTGCCTCTTTTTCAGTCTGTTTGCCTCTGTTTAAGTCTGCTTGCCTCTGTTTCACTCTGTTTGCCTCTGTTTGCCTTTATTTAAGTCTGTTTGCCTCTGTTTAAGTCTCTCTGCCTCTGTTTAAGTCTGTTTGCCTCTGTTTAAGCCTGTTTGCCTCTGTTTTAGTCTGATTGCCTTTGTTTAAGTCTGTTTGCCTCTGTTTAAGTCTGTTTGCCTCTGCTTAAGTCTGTTTGCCTCTGTTTCACTCTGTTTGCCTCTTTTTCAGTCTGTTTGCCTCTGTTTAAGTCTGCTTGCCTCTGTTTCACTCTGTTTGCCTCTGTTTGCATTTATTTAAGTCTGTTTGCCTCTGTTTAAGTCTCTCTGCCTCTGTATAAGTTTGTTTGCCTCTGTTTAAGCCTGTTTGCCTCTGTTTTAGTCTGATTGCCTTTGTTTAAGTCTGTTTGCCTCTGTTTAAGTCTGTCTGCCTCTGTTTAAGTCTGTTTGCCTCTGTTTCACTCTGTTTGCCTCTGTTTAAGTCTGTTTGCCTCTGTTTCAGTCTGCTTGCCTCTGTTTCACTCTGTTTGTCTCTGTTTCACTCTGTTGGTCTCTGTTTCACTCTGTTTGCCTCTGTTTCACTCCGTTTGCCTCTGTTTCTCTCTGTTTGCCTCCGTTTCACTCTGTTTGCCTCTGTTTAAGTCTGTTTGCCTCTGTTTCAGTCTGTTTGCCTCTGTTTCACTCCGTTTGCCTCTGTTTCTCTCTGTTTGCCTCTGTTTCTCTCTGTTTGCCTCTGTTTCACTCTGTTTGCCTCTGTTTCATTCCGTTTGCCTCTGTTTCTCTCTGTTTGCCTCCGTTTCACTCTGTTTGCCTCTGTTTAAGTCTGTTTGCCTCTGTTTCAGTCTGTTTGCCTTTGTTTCACTCTGTTTGTCTCTGTTTCTCTCTGTTTGCCTCTGTTTCACTCTGTTTGCCTCTGTTTCACTCCGTTTGCCTCTGTTTCTCTCTGTTTGCCTCCGTTTCACTCTGTTTGCCTCTGTTTCAGTTTGTTTGCCTCTGTTTCACTCTGTTTGCCTCTGTTTGCCTGTGTTTACTTCTGTTTGCCTCTGTTTCACTCTGTTTGCCTCTGTTTCACTCCGTTTGCCTCTGTTTCACTCTGTTTGCCTCTGTTTCACTCTGTTTGCCTCTGTTTAAGTCTGTTTGCCTGTGTTTGCCTTTGTTTGCCCCTGTTTCACTCTGTTTGCCTCTGTTTCACTCTGTTTGCCTCTTTTAGCCACTGTTTAAGTCTGTTTAACTCTGTTTATGTCTGTTTGCCTCTGTTTAAGTCTGTTTGCCTCTGGGTCACTCTGTTTGCATCTGTTTAAGTCTGTTTGCCTCAGTTTCTCTCTGTTTGCCTCTGTTTCAGTCTGTTTGCCTCTGTTTCACTCTGTTTGCCTCTGTTTCACTCTGTTTGCCTCTGTTTCACTCTGTTTGCCTCTTTTAGCCTCTGTTTAAGTCTGTTTGCCTCTGTCTATGTCTGTTTGCCTCTGTTTAAGTCTGTTTGCCTCTGGGTCAATCTGTTTGCCTCTGTTTAAGTCTGTTTGCCTCTGTTTCAGTCTGTTTGCCTCTGTTTCACTATGTTTGTCTCTGTTTCACTCTGTTTGCCTCTGTTTCACTCTGTTTACCTCTGTTTCACTCTGTTTGCCTCTGCTTCTCTCTGTTTGCCTCTGTTTCACTCTGTTTGGCTCTGTTTCAGTTTGTTTGCCTTGTTTCAATCTGTTTGCCTCTGTTAGCCTCTGTTTACTTCTGTTTGCCTCTGTTTCACTCTGTTTGCCTCTGTTTCACTCCGTTTGCCTCTGTTTCACTCTGTTTGCCTCTGTTTCACTCTGTTTGCCTCTGTTTCACTCTGTTTGCCTCAGTTTAAGTCTGTTTGCCTCTGTTTGCCTCTGTTTGCCTCTGTTTAAGTCTGTTTGCCTCTGTTTAAGTCTGTTTGCCTCTGTTTAAGTCCCTCTGCCTCTGTTTAAGTCTGTTTGCCTCTGTTTAAGCCTGTTTGCCTCTGTTTCAGTCTGTTTGCCTCTGTTTCACTCTGTTTGCCTCTGTTTCACTCCGCTTGCCTCTGCTTCACTCTGTTTGCCTCTGTTTCACTCTGTTTGCCTTTGTTAAAGTCTTTTTGCCTCTGTTTGCCTCTGTTTGCCTCTGTTTAATTCTGTTTGCCTCTGTTTAAGTCTGTTTGCCTCTGTTTAAGTCTGTTTGCCTCTGTTTCACTCTGTTTGCCTCTGTTTCACTCTGTTTGCCACTGTTTCGCTCTTTTTTGCTCTGTTTGTCTGTGGTTAAGTCTGTTTGCCTCTGTTTGAGTCGGTTTGCCTCTGTTTTAGTCTGTTTGCCTCAGTTTCACACTGTTTGCCTCTGTTTCACTCTGTTTGCCTCTGTTTCCCTCTGTTTGCCTCTGTTTAAGTCTGTTTGCCTCTGTTTCTCTCTGTTTGCCTCTGTTTCAGTCTGTTTGCCTCTGTATGAGTCTGTTTGCCTCTGTTTAAGTCTGATTGCCTTTGTTTGAGTCCGTTTGCCTCTGTTTCAGTCTGTTTGCCTCTGTTTCACTCTGTTTGCCTCTGTTTCACTCTGTTTGCCTCTGTTTGAATCTGTTTGCCTCTGTTTGCCTCTGTTTAATTCTGTTTGCCTCTGTTCCAGTCTGTTTGCCTCTGTTTGCCTCTGTTTAATTCTGTTTGCCTCTGTTTAAGTCTATCTGCCTCCGTTTTAGTCTCTTTGCCTCTGTTTAAGCCTGTTTGCCTCTGTTTCAGTCTGTTTGCCTCTGTTTCACTCTGTTTGCCTCTGTTTCACTCCGTTTGCCTCTGTTTCACTCTGTTCGCCTCTGTTTCACTCTGTTTGCCTCTGTGTAAGTCTGTTTGCCTCTGTTTGCATCTGTTTGCCTCTGTTTGCCTCTGTTTAAGTCTGTTTGCCTCTGTTTCAGTCTCTTTGCCTCTGTTTAACTCTGTTTGCCTCTATTTCATTCTGTTCGCCCCTGATTCACTCTGTTTGCCTCTGTTTCGCTCTTTTTGCCTCTGTTTGTATCTGTTTAAGTCTGTTTGCCTCTGTTTGAGTCTGTTTGCCTCTGTTTAAGTCTGTTTGCCTCTGTTTGCCTCTGTTTAAGTCTGTTTGCATCTGTTTAAGTCTGTTTGCCTCTGTTTAAGTCCCTCTGCCTCTGTTAAAGTCTGTTTGCCTCTGTTTAAGCCTGTTTGCTTCTGTTTCAGTCTGTTTGCCTCTATTTCAATCTGTTTGCCTCTGTTTCACTCCGCTTGCCTCTGCTTCACTCTGTTTGCCTCTGTTTCACTCTGTTTGCCTCTGTTTAAGTCTGTTTGCCTCTGTTTGCCTCTGTTTGCCTCTGTTTAAGTCTGTTTGCCTCTGTTTAAGACTTTTTGCCTCTGTTTCACTCTGTTTGCCTCTGTTTCGCTCTTTTTTGCCTCTGTTTGTCTGTGTTTAAGTCTGTTTGCCTCTGTTTGAGTCGGTTTGCCTCTGTTTCAGTCTGTTTGCCTCAGTTTCACACTGTTTGCCTCTGTTTCACTCTGTTTGCCTCTGTTTCCCTCTGTTTGCCTCTGTTTAAGTCTGTTTGCCTCTGTTTCTCTCTGTTTGCCTCTGTCTCAGTCTGTTTGCCTCTGTTTGAGTCTGTTTGCCACTGTTTAAGTCTGATTGCCTTTGTTTGAGTCCGTTTGCCTCTGTTTCAGTCTGTTTGCCTCTGTTTCACTCTGTTTCACTCTGTTTGCCTCTGTTTGAGTCTGTTTGCCTCTGTTTGCCTCTGTTTGCCTCTGTTTAATTCTGTTTGCCTCTGTTCCAGTCTCTTTGCCTCTGTTTGTCTCTGTTTAAGTCTGTTTGCCTCTGTTTAAGTCTATCTGCCTCTGTTTTAGTCTCTTTGCCTCTGTTTAAGCCTGTTTGCCTCTGTTTCAATCTGTTTGCCTCTGTTTCACTCTGTTTGCCTCTGTTTCATTCCGTTTGCCTCTGTTTCACTCTGTTCGCCTCTGTTTCACTCTGTTTGCCTCTGTGTAAGTCTGTTTGCCTCTGTTTGCATCTGTTTGCCTCTGTTTGCCTCTGTTTAAGTCTGTTTGCCTCTGTTTCAGTCTGTTTGCCTCTGTTTGCCTCTGTTTCACTCTGTTCGCCCCTGTTTCACTCTGTTTGCCTCTGTTTCGCTCTTTTTGCCTCTGTTTTATATCTGTTTAAGTCTGTTTGCCTCTGTTTGAGTCTGTTTGCCTCTGTTTCAGTCTGTTTGCCTCTGTTTAATTCTGTTTGCCTCTGTTTCCCTCTGTTTGCCTCTGTTTAAGTCTGTTTGCCTCTGTTTCTCTCTGTTTGCCTCTGTTTCAGTCTGTTTGCCTCTGTTTGAGTCTGTTTGCCTCTGTTTAAGTCTGATTGCCTTTGTTTTAGTCCGTTTGCCTCTGTTTCACTCTGTTCGCCTCTGTTTCACTCTGTTTGCCTCTGTGTAAGTCTGTTTGCCTCTGTTTGCATCTGTTTAAGTCTGTTTGCCTCTGTTTAAGTCTGTTTGCCTCTGTTTCAGCCTGTTTGCCTCTGTTTAAGTCTGTTTGCCTCTGTTTCACTCTGTTCGCCCCTGTTTCACTCTGTTTGCCTCTGTTTCACTCTTTTTGCCTCTGTTTGTATCTGTTTAAGTCTGTTTGCCTCTGTTTGAGTCTGCTTGCCTCTGTTTCAGTCTGTTTGCCTCTGTTTCAGTCTGTTTGCCTCTGTTTCACTCTGTTTGCCTCTGTTTAATTCTGTTTGCCTCTGTTTCACTCTGTTTGCCTCTGTTTCACTCTGTTTGCCTCTGTTTTCCTCTGTTTGCCTCTGTTTCACTCAGTTTGCCTCTGTTTCACTCTGTTTGCCTCTGTTTCACTCTGTTTGCCTCTGTTTCACACTGTTTTCCTCTGTTTAAGTCTGTTTACCTCTGTTTCTCTCTGTTTGCCTCTTTTTCAGTCTGTTTGCCTCTGTTTAAGTCTGTTTGCCTCTGTTTCACTCTGTTTGCCTCTGTTTGACTTTATTTAAGTCTGTTTGCCTCTGTTTAAGTCTCTCTGCCTCTGTTTAAGTCTGTTTGCCTCTGTTTGAGTCTGTTTGCCTCTGTTTCAGTCTGTTTGCCTCTGTTTCACTCTGTTTGCCTCTGTTTCAATCTGTTTGCCTCTGTTTAATTCTGTTTGCCTCTGTTTCCCTCTGTTTGCCTCTGTTTAAGTCTGTTTGCCTCTGTTTCTCTCTGTTTGCCTCTGTTTCAGTCTGTTTGCCTCTGTTTGAGTCTGTTTGCCTCTGTTTAAGTCTGATTGCCTTTGTTTGAGTCCGTTTGCCTCTGTTTCACTCTGTTCGCCTCTGTTTCACTCTGTTTGCCTCTGTGTAAGTCTGTTTGCCTCTGTTTGCATCTGTTTGCCTCTGTTTGCCTCTGTTTAAGTCTGTTTGCCTCTGTTTCAGCCTGTTTGCCTCTGTTTAAGTCTGTTTGCCTCTGTTTCACTCTGTTCGCCCCTGTTTCACTCTGTTTGCCTCTGTTTCGCTCTTTTTGCCTCTGTTTGTATCTGTTTAAGTCTGTTTGCCTCTGTTTGAGTCTGTTTGCCTCTGTTTCAGTCTGTTTGCCTCTGTGTCACTCTGTTTGCCTCTGTTTCACTCTGTTTGCCTCTGTTTAATTCTGTTTGCCTCTGTTTCACTCTGTTTGCCTCTGTTTCACTCTGTTTGCCTCTGTTTAATTCTGTTTGCCTCTGTTTCACTCTGTTTGCCTCTTTTTGCCTCTGTTTAAGTCTGTTTGTCTCTGTTTAAGTCTGTTTGCCTCTGGGTCACTCTGTTTGCCTCTGTTTAAGTCTGTTTGCCTCTGTTTCAGTCTGTTTGCCTCTGTTTCACTATGCTTGTCTCTGTTTCACTCTGTTTGCCTCTGTTTCACTCTGTTTGCCTCTGTTTCACTCTGCTTGCCTCTGCTTCTCTCTGTTTACTTCTGTTTGCCTCTGTTTCACTCTGTTTGCCTCTGTTTCACTCCGTTTGCCTCTGTTTCACTCTGTTTGCCTCTGTTTCACTCTGTTTGCCTCTGTTTAAGTCTGTTTGCCTGTGTTTGCCTTTGTTTGCCTCTGTTTGCCTCTGTTTAAGTCTGTTTGCCTCTGTTTAAGTCTGTTTGCCTCTGTTTAAGTCAGTTTGCCTCTGTTTAAGTCTGTTTGCCTCTGTTACACTCTGTTTGCCTCTGTTTCGCTCTTTTTTCCCTTGTTTGTCTGTGTTCAAGTCTGTTGCCTCTGTTTGAGTCGGTTGGCCTCTGTTTCAGTCTGTTTGCCTCTGTTTCACTCTGTTTGCCTCTGTTTCACTCTGTATACCTCTGTTTCACTCTGTTTGCCTCTGTTTAAGTCTGTTTGCCTCAGTTTCTCTCTGTTTGCCTCTGTTTCAGTCTGTTTGCCTCTGTTTCACTCTGTTAGCCTCTGTTTCACTCTGTTTGCCTCTGTTTCACTCTGTTAGCCTCTGTTTCACTCTGTTTGCCTCTGTTTCACTCTGTTTGCCTCTTTCTGCCTCTGTTTAAGTCTGTTTGCCTCTGATTATGTCTGTTTGCCTCTGTTTAAGTCTGTTTGCCTCTGTTTAAGTCTGTTTGCCTCTGGGACACTCTGTTTGCCTCTGTTTAAGTCTGTTTGCCTCTGTTTCAGTCTGTTTGCCTCTGTTTCACTATGTTTGTCTCTGTTTCACTCTGTTTGCCTCTGTTTCACTCTGTTTGCCTCTGTTTCACTCTGTTTGCCTCTGCTTCTCTCTGTTTGCCTCTGTTTCACTCTGTTTGCCTCTGTTTCAGTTTGTTTGCCTTGTTTCAATCTGTGTGCCTCTGTTTGCCTCTGTTTACTTCTGTTTGCCTCTGTTTCACTCTGTTTGCCTCTGTTTCACTCCGTTTGCCTCTGTTTCATTCTGTTTGCCTCTGTTTCACTCTGTTTGCCTCAGTTTCACTCTGTTTGCCTCTGTTTAAGTCTGTTTGCCTCTGTTTGCCTCTGTTTCAGTCTGTTTGCATCTGTTTAAGTCTGTTTGCCTCTGTTTAAGTCCCTCTGCCTCTGTTTAAGTCTGTTTGCCTCTGTTTAAGCCTGTTTGCCTCTGTTTCAGTCTGTTTGCCTCTGTTTCACTCTGTTTGCCTCTGTTTCACTCTGTTTGCCTCTGTTTAAGTCTGTTTGCCTCTGTTTGCCTCTGTTTGCAACTGTTTAATTCTGTTTGCCTCTGTTTAAGTCTGTTTGCCTCTGTTTAAGTCAGTTTGCCTCTGTTTCACTCTGTTTGCCTCTGTTTCATTCTGATTCCCTCTGTTTCGCTCTTTTTTGCTCTGTTTAAGTCTGTTTGCCTCTGTTTCTCTCTGTTTGCCTCTGTTTCAGTCTGTTTGCCTCTGTTTGAGTCTGTTTGCCTCTGTTTAAGTCTGATTGCCTTTGTTTGAGTCCGTTTGCCTCTGTTTCAGTCTGTTTGCCTCTGTTTCACTCTGTTTGCCTCTGTTTCACTCTGTTTGCCTCTGTTTAAGTCTGTTTGCCACTGTTTCAATCTGTTTGCCTCAGTTTCACTCTGTTTGCCTCTGTTTCGCTCTTTTTTCCCTTGTTTGTCTGTGTTCAAGTCTGTTTGCCTCTGTTTGAGTCGGTTGGCCTCTGTTTCAGTCTGTTTGCCTCTGTTTCACTCTGTTTGCCTCTGTTTCACTCTGTTTACCTCTGTTTCACTCTGTTTGCCTCTGTTTAAGTCTGTTTGCCTCAGTTTCTCTCTGTTTGCCTCTGTTTCATTCTGTTTGTCTCTGTTTCACTCTGTTTGCCTCTGTTTCACTCTGTTTGCCTCTGTTTCACTCTGTTTGCCTCTTTTTGCCTCTGTTTAAGTCTGTTTGCCTCTTTTTAAGTCTGTTTGCCTCTGTTTAAGTCTGTTTGCCTCTGGGTCACTCTGTTTGCCTCTGTTTAAGTCTGTTTGCCTCTGTTTCAGTCTGTTTGCCTCTGTTTCACTATGCTTGTCTCTGTTTCACTCTGTTTGCCTCTGTTTCACTCTGTTTGCCTCTGTTTCACTCTGTTTGCCTCTGCTTCTCTCTGTTTGCCTCTGTTTCACTCTGTTTGCCTCTGTTTCAGTTTGTTTGCCTTGTTTCAATCTGTTTGCCTCTGTTTGCCTCTGTTTACTTCTGTTTGCCTCTGTTTCACTCTGTTTGCCTCTGTTTCACTCCGTTTGCCTCTGTTTCACTCTGTTTGCCTCTGTTTCACTCTGTTTGCCTCAGTTTCACTCTGTTTGCCTCTGTTTAAGTCTGTTTGCCTCTGTTTGCCTCTGTTTGCCTCTGTTTAAGTCTGTTTGCATCTGTTTAAGTCTGTTTGCCTCTGTTTAAGTCCCTCTGCCTCTGTTTAAGTCTGTTTGCCTCTGTTTAAGCCTGTTTGCCTCTGTTTCAGTCTGTTTGCCTCTGTTTCACTCTGTTTGCGTCTGTTTCACTCTGTTTGCCACTGTTTAAGTCTGTTTGCCTCTGTTTGCCTCTGTTTGCCTCTGTTTAATTCTGTTTGCCTCTGTTTAAGACTGTTTGCCTCTGTTTAAGTCTGGTGACTCTGTTTCACTCTGTTTGCCTCTGTTTCACTCTGTTTGCCTCTGTTTTGCTCTTTTATGCTCTGTTTGTCTGTGTTTAAGTCTGTTTGCCTCTGTTTGAGTCGGTTTGCCTCTGTTTCAGTCTGTTTGCCTCAGTTTCACACTGTTTGCCTCTGTTTCACTCTGTTTGCCTCTGTTTCCCTCTGTTTGCCTCTGTTTAAGTCTGTTTGCCTCTGTTCCTCTCTGTTGGCCTCTGTTTCAGTCTGTTTGCCTCTGTTTCACTCTGTTTGCCTCTGTTTCACTCTGTATGCCTCTGTTTCACTCTGTTTGCCTCTGTTAGCCTCTGTTTGCCTCTGTTTAAGTCTGTTTGCCTTTTTTTTGCCTCTGTTTAAGTCTGTTTGCCTCTGTTTGAGTCTGTTTGCCTCTGTTTCAGTCTGTTTGCCTCTGTTTCACTCTGTTTGCCTCTGTTTCAATCTGTTTGCCTCTGTTTAATTCTGTTTGCCTCTGTTTCCCTCTGTTTGCCTCTGTTTAAGTCTGTTTGCCTCTGTTTCTCTCTGTTTGCCTCTGTTTCAGTCTGTTTGCCTCTGTTTGAGTCTGTTTGCCTCTGTTTAAGTCTGATTGCCTTTGTTTGAGTCCGTTTGCCTCTGTTTCACTCTGTTCGCCTCTGTTTCACTCTGTTTGCCTCTGTGTAAGTCTGTTTGCCTCTGTTTGCATCTGTTTGCCTCTGTTTGCCTCTGTTTAAGTCTGTTTGCCTCTGTTTCAGCCTGTTTGCCTCTGTTTAAGTCTGTTTGCCTCTGTTTCACTCTGTTCGCCCCTGTTTCACTCTGTTTGCCTCTGTTTCGCTCTTTTTGCCTCTGTTTGTATCTGTTTAAGTCTGTTTGCCTCTGTTTGAGTCTGTTTGCCTCTGTTTCAGTCTGTTTGCCTCTGTGTCACTCTGTTTGCCTCTGTTTCACTCTGTTTGCCTCTGTTTAATTCTGTTTGCCTCTGTTTCACTCTGTTTGCCTCTGTTTCACTCTGTTTGCCTCTGTTTAATTCTGTTTGCCTCTGTTTCACTCTGTTTGCCTCTTTTTGCCTCTGTTTAAGTCTGTTTGTCTCTGTTTAAGTCTGTTTGCCTCTGGGTCACTCTGTTTGCCTCTGTTTAAGTCTGTTTGCCTCTGTTTCAGTCTGTTTGCCTCTGTTTCACTATGCTTGTCTCTGTTTCACTCTGTTTGCCTCTGTTTCACTCTGTTTGCCTCTGTTTCACTCTGCTTGCCTCTGCTTCTCTCTGTTTACTTCTGTTTGCCTCTGTTTCACTCTGTTTGCCTCTGTTTCACTCCGTTTGCCTCTGTTTCACTCTGTTTGCCTCTGTTTCACTCTGTTTGCCTCTGTTTAAGTCTGTTTGCCTGTGTTTGCCTTTGTTTGCCTCTGTTTGCCTCTGTTTAAGTCTGTTTGCCTCTGTTTAAGTCTGTTTGCCTCTGTTTAAGTCAGTTTGCCTCTGTTTAAGTCTGTTTGCCTCTGTTACACTCTGTTTGCCTCTGTTTCGCTCTTTTTTCCCTTGTTTGTCTGTGTTCAAGTCTGTTGCCTCTGTTTGAGTCGGTTGGCCTCTGTTTCAGTCTGTTTGCCTCTGTTTCACTCTGTTTGCCTCTGTTTCACTCTGTATACCTCTGTTTCACTCTGTTTGCCTCTGTTTAAGTCTGTTTGCCTCATTTTCTCTCTGTTTGCCTCTGTTTCAGTCTGTTTGTCTCTGTTTCACTCTGTTAGCCTCTGTTTCACTCTGTTTGCCTCTGTTTCACTCTGTTTGCCTCTTTCTGCCTCTGTTTAAGTCTGTTTGCCTCTGATTATGTCTGTTTGCCTCTGTTTAAGTCTGTTTGCCTCTGTTTAAGTCTGTTTGCCTCTGGGACACTCTGTTTGCCTCTGTTTAAGTCTGTTTGCCTCTGTTTCAGTCTGTTTGCCTCTGTTTCACTATGTTTGTCTCTGTTTCACTCTGTTTGCCTCTGTTTCACTCTGTTTGCCTCTGTTTCACTCTGTTTGCCTCTGCTTCTCTCTGTTTGCCTCTGTTTCACTCTGTTTGCCTCTGTTTCAGTTTGTTTGCCTTGTTTCAATCTGTGTGCCTCTGTTTGCCTCTGTTTACTTCTGTTTGCCTCTGTTTCACTCTGTTTGCCTCTGTTTCACTCCGTTTGCCTCTGTTTCATTCTGTTTGCCTCTGTTTCACTCTGTTTGCCTCAGTTTCACTCTGTTTGCCTCTGTTTAAGTCTGTTTGCCTCTGTTTGCCTCTGTTTCAGTCTGTTTGCATCTGTTTAAGTCTGTTTGCCTCTGTTTAAGTCCCTCTGCCTCTGTTTAAGTCTGTTTGCCTCTGTTTAAGCCTGTTTGCCTCTGTTTCAGTCTGTTTGCCTCTGTTTCACTCTGTTTGCCTCTGTTTCACTCTGTTTGCCTCTGTTTAAGTCTGTTTGCCTCTGTTTGCATCTGTTTGCAACTGTTTAATTCTGTTTGCCTCTGTTTAAGTCTGTTTGCCTCTGTTTAAGTCAGTTTGCCTCTGTTTCACTCTGTTTGCCTCTGTTTCATTCTGATTCCCTCTGTTTCGCTCTTTTTTGCTCTGTTTAAGACTGTTTGCCTCTGTTTCTCTCTGTTTGCCTCTGTTTCAGTCTGTTTGCCTCTGTTTGAGTCTGTTTGCCTCTGTTTAAGTCTGATTGCCTTTGTTTGAGTCCGTTTGCCTCTGTTTCAGTCTGTTTGCCTCTGTTTCACTCTGTTTGCCTCTGTTTCACTCTGTTTGCCTCTGTTTAAGTCTGTTTGCCACTGTTTCAATCTGTTTGCCTCAGTTTCACTCTGTTTGCCTCTGTTTCGCTCTTTTTTCCCTTGTTTGTCTGTGTTCAAGTCTGTTTGCCTCTGTTTGAGTCGGTTGGCCTCTGTTTCAGTCTGTTTGCCTCTGTTTCACTCTGTTTGCCTCTGTTTCACTCTGTTTACCTCTGTTTCACTCTGTTTGCCTCTGTTTAAGTCTGTTTGCCTCAGTTTCTCTCTGTTTGCCTCTGTTTCATTCTGTTTGTCTCTGTTTCACTCTGTTTGCCTCTGTTTCACTCTGTTTTGCCTCTGTTTCACTCTGTTTGCCTCTTTTTGCCTCTGTTTAAGTCTGTTTGCCTCTTTTTAAGTCTGTTTGCCTCTGTTTAAGTCTGTTTGCCTCTGGGTCACTCTGTTTGCCTCTGTTTAAGTCTGTTTGCCTCTGTTTCAGTCTGTTTGCCTCTGTTTCACTATGCTTGTCTCTGTTTCACTCTGTTTGCCTCTGTTTCACTCTGTTTGCCTCTGTTTCACTCTGTTTGCCTCTGCTTCTCTCTGTTTGCCTCTGTTTCACTCTGTTTGCCTCTGTTTCAGTTTGTTTGCCTTGTTTCAATCTGTTTGCCTCTGTTTGCCTCTGTTTACTTCTGTTTGCCTCTGTTTCACTCTGTTTGCCTCTGTTTCACTCCGTTTGCCTCTGTTTCACTCTGTTTGCCTCTGTTTCACTCTGTTTGCCTCAGTTTCACTCTGTTTGCCTCTGTTTAAGTCTGTTTGCCTCTGTTTGCCTCTGTTTAAGTCTGTTTGCATCTGTTTAAGTCTGTTTGCCTCTGTTTAAGTCCCTCTGCCTCTGTTTAAGTCTGTTTGCCTCTGTTTAAGCCTGTTTGCCTCTGTTTCAGTCTGTTTGCCTCTGTTTCACTCTGTTTGCGTCTGTTTCACTCTGTTTGCCACTGTTTAAGTCTGTTTGCCTCTGTTTGCCTCTGTTTAATTCTGTTTGCCTCTGTTTAAGACTGTTTGCCTCTGTTTAAGTCTGGTGCCTCTGTTTCACTCTGTTTGCCTCTGTTTCACTCTGTTTGCCTCTGTTTTGCTCTTTTATGCTCTGTTTTGTCTGTGTTTAAGTCTGTTTGCCTCTGTTTGAGTCGGTTTGCCTCTGTTTCAGTCTGTTTGCCTCAGTTTCACACTGTTTGCCTCTGTTTCACTCTGTTTGCCTCTGTTTCCCTCTGTTTGCCTCTGTTTAAGTCTGTTTGCCTCTGTTCCTCTCTGTTGGCCTCTGTTTCAGTCTGTTTGCCTCTGTTTCACTCTGTTTGCCTCTGTTTCACTCTGTATGCCTCTGTTTCACTCTGTTTGCCTCTGTTAGCCTCTGTTTGCCTCTGTTTAAGTCTGTTTGCCTTTTTTTGCCTCTGTTTAAGTCTGTTTGCCTCTGTTTGAGTCTGTTTGCCTCTGTTTCAGTCTGTTTGCCTCTGTTTCACTCTGTTTGCCTCTGTTTCAATCTGTTTGCCTCTGTTTAATTCTGTTTGCCTCTGTTTCCCTCTGTTTGCCTCTGTTTAAGTCTGTTTGCCTCTGTTTCTCTCTGTTTGCCTCTGTTTCAGTCTGTTTGCCTTCTGTTTGAGTCTGTTTGCCTCTGTTTAAGTCTGATTGCCTTTGTTTGAGTCCGTTTGCCTCTGTTTCACTCTGTTCGCCTCTGTTTCACTCTGTTTGCCTCTGTGTAAGTCTGTTTGCCTCTGTTTGCATCTGTTTGCCTCTGTTTGCCTCTGTTTAAGTCTGTTTGCCTCTGTTTCAGCCTGTTTGCCTCTGTTTAAGTCTGTTTGCCTCTGTTTCACTCTGTTCGCCCCTGATTCACTCTGTTTGCCTCTGTTTCGCTCTTTTTGCCTCTGTTTGTATCTGTTTAAGTCTGTTTGCCTCTGTTTGAGTCTGTTTGCCTCTGTTTCAGTCTGTTTGCCTCTGTGTCACTCTGTTTGCCTCTGTTTCACTCTGTTTGCCTCTGTTTAATTCTGTTTGCCTCTGTTTCACTCTGTTTGCCTCTGTTTCACTCTGTTTGCCTCTGTTTAATTCTGTTTGCCTCTGTTTCACTCTGTTTGCCTCTTTTTGCCTCTGTTTAAGTCTGTTTGTCTCTGTTTAAGTCTGTTTGCCTCTGGGTCACTCTGTTTGCCTCTGTTTAAGTCTGTTTGCCTCTGTTTCGGTCTGTTTGCCTCTGTTTCACTATGCTTGTCTCTGTTTCACTCTGTTTGCCTCTGTTTCACTCTGTTTGCCTCTGTTTCACTCTGTTTGCCTCTGCTTCTCTCTGTTTGCCTCTGTTTCACTCTGTTTGCCTCTGTTTCAGTTTGTTTGCCTTGTTTCAATCTGTTTGCCTCTGTTTGCCTCTGTTTACTTCTGTTTGCCTCTGTTTCACTCTGTTTGCCTCTGTTTCACTCCGTTTGCCTCTGTTTCACTCTGTTTGCCTCTGTTTCACTCTGTTTGCCTCAGTTTCACTCTGTTTGCCTCTTTTTAAGTCTGTTTGCCTCTGTTTGCCTCTGTTTGCCTCTGTTTAAGTCTGTTTGCATCTGTTTAAATCTGTTTGCCTCTGTTTAAGTCCCTCTGCCTCTGTTTAAGTCTGTTTGCCTCTGTTTAAGCCTGTTTGCCTCTGTTTCAGTCTGTTTGCCTCTGTTTCAGTCTGTTTGCCTCTGTTTCACTCTGTTTGCCTCTGTTTAAGTCTGTTTGCCTCTGTTTGCCTCTGTTTGCCTCTGTTTAATTCTGTTTGCCTCTGTTTAAGACTGTTTGCCTCTGTTTAAGTCTGGTGCCTCTGTTTCACTCTGTTTGCCTCTGTTTCACTCTGTTTGCCTCTGTTTTGCTCTTTTTTGCTCTGTTTGTCTGTGTTTAAGTCTGTTTGCCTCTGTTTGAGTCGGTTTGCCTCTGTTTCAGTCTGTTTGCCTCAGTTTCACACTGTTTGCCTCTGTTTCACTCTGTTTGCCTCTGTTTAAGTCTGTTTGCCTCTGTTTAAGTCTGTTTGCCTCTGTTCCTCTCTGTTGGCCTCTGTTTCAGTCTGTTTGCCTCTGTTTCACTCTGTTTTGCCTCTGTTTCACTCTGTATGCCTCTGTTTCACTCTGTTTGCCTCTGTTAGCCTCTGTTTGCCTCTGTTTAAGTCTGTTTGCCTTTTTTTGCCTCTGTTTAAGTCTGTTTGCCTCTGTTTGAGTCTGTTTGCCTCTGTTTCAGTCTGTTTGCCTCTGTTTCACTCTGTTTGCCTCTGTTTCACTCTGTTTGCCTCTGTTTAATTCTGTTTGCCTCTGTTTCCCTCTGTTTGCCTCTGTTTAAGTCTGTTTGCCTCTGTTTCTCTCTGTTTGCCTCTGTTTCAGTCTGTTTGCCTCTGTTTGAGTCTGTTTGCCTCTGTTTAAGTCTGATTGCCTTTGTTTGAGTCCGTTTGCCTCTGTTTCACTCTGTTCACCTCTGTTTCACTCTGTTTGCCTCTGTGTAAGTCTGTTTGCCTCTGTTTGCATCTGTTTTGCCTCTGTTTGCCTCTGTTTAATTCTGTTTGCCTCTGTTTCACTCTGTTTGCCTCTGTTTCACTCTGTTTGCCTCTGTTTAATTCTGTTTGCCTCTGTTTCACTCTGTTTGCCTCTTTTTGCCTCTGTTTAAGTCTGTTTGCCTCTGTTTAAGTCTGTTTGCCTCTGGGTCACTCTGTTTGCCTCTGTTTAAGTCTGTTTGCCTCTGTTTCAGTCTGTTTGCCTCTGTTTCACTATGCTTGTCTCTGTTTCACTCTGTTTGCCTCTGTTTCACTCTGTTTGCCTCTGTTTCACTCTGTTTGCCTCTGCTTCTCTCTGTTTGCCTCTGTTTCACTCTGTTTGCCTCTGTTTCAGTTTGTTTGCCTTGTTTCAATCTGTTTGCCTCTGTTTGCCTCTGTTTACTTCTGTTTGCCTCTGTTTCACTCTGTTTGCCTCTGTTTCACTCCGTTTGCCTCTGTTTCACTCTGTTTGCCTCTGTTTCACTCTGTTTGCCTCAGTTTCACTCTGTTTGCCTCTTTTTAAGTCTGTTTCCCTCTGTTTGCCTCTGTTTGCCTCTGTTTAAGTCTGTTTGCATCTGTTTAAGTCTGTTTGCCTCTGTTTAAGTCCCTCTGCCTCTGTTTAAGTCTGTTTGCCTCTGTTTAAGCCTGTTTGCCTCTGTTTCAGTCTGTTTGCCTCTGTTTCACTCTGTTTGCCTCTGTTTCACTCTGTTTGCCTCTGTTTAAGTCTGTTTGCCTCTGTTTAAGACTGTTTGCCTCTGTTTGCCTCTGTTTAAGACTGTTTGCCTCTGTTTAAGTCTGGTGCCTCTGTTTCACTCTGTTTGCCTCTGCTTCACTCTGTTTGCCTCTGTTTTGCTCTTTTTTGCTCTGTTTGTCTGTGTTTAAGTCTGTTTGCCTCTGTTTGAGTCGGTTTGCCTCTGTTTCAGTC